>ML785394.1:490612-503581 GCA_009831015.1 Picea engelmannii
GGGGGGGGGGGGGTCTGGAATCACACCTGTGCCATTGATCCGGGTGCCACGATCCTTGTCGTCCAGACTTGATTTTCATTTAATCATGGGTGCATTAGCACCCTGAACTTAGGACAAGTGGGTTTTAGCCCATCCTTTCACATCCTAACCCCCCTTTACAAGAAATATCGCTAACATCGACTCCATGGGGGATAGAGTCATCCCTGTGATGCTCTAAGAACTCTTTTACAGATTTAGTGCCTTTGCTGTTGGGCTATGGAGTCATTTATTAGTCCAAAAAACAAAAAACAGAAACAATATGTACAAAACAAAACAAAAAGAGCCAACTGTGGCTCACAAAAAATATTTTTTCAAGAAATGCCCATTTACTGGGCTGCTGAAAACTTCTTTTCCTTCCAGATCCTGCAAACTGTAAGTGTTGTTTGAATATGCTTCAAGGATCTTGAAAGGACCCAACGAGAGGGCGTCAAATTTACTATGTTTTCCCTTGTCCTGCCTGGGTGCATCCCACTTGAGTACCAGGTCACCTTGCTTGAATTCCTTCTTTCTGTTCTTCCTGTCGAAAGCCTTCTTGATCTTCTGCTGATGATCGTAGGCTCTGTTCATGACCTGTTCTCTGATCTGCTATACTTCCACCATCTGATGAATCCTTCTGAGCACATGGTTAGGTTCTTCTTCAAGGTCCTGGAGGAAATTTTCCACAGGTAAGGCAAGCTAAGTGGGGAAAACGACCTCTATTCTGTAAACAAGTTGGAAAGGTGAGAGGCCCAGGGATTTATTTGTTGTTACTCGATCGGCCCAAAGGGAAAATTTGAGCTTTGAGTCCCAGGCCCTCTGATTGTCCTCCAGTAGATTTTTGATAAGCTTGATCAGGCTTTTATTGGTGGACTCTGCCAGTCTGTTCCCTTGAGGATAGTATGGAGTAGAGTGGACCAGTGAAATCCCAAACTACTCACAAAATTTGATCAGAGGCTCAGACCTGAAGGGGGAGGCATTGTCGGTGACAATCTTACTTGGGCAGCCAAATCTGGCTATAATGTCTTCCAAGAGGCTGATGATTACTTTGTGAGAAGTGCTCCTGGTAGGGAAAACCTCTATCCACTTGGTGAAATAATCAGTTGCAGTGAGGATCCATCTGTGCTTTCCACTTGAGGGAGGATGAATCTCTCTGATGAAATCCAATCCCCACTGCTGAAAGGGTGCCGAAACTACTACAAGTTTTAATGGCAGAGATTTGAGTTGATGCTTACCTGAGAACTTCTGGCATTTGATGCAAGCCCTGACTTCTCTACAGACATCAGTAAACAAAGTAGGCCAGTAATACCCATCCCGGAGGATTTTCTAGGCTGTGGTATTCCAAAAATGATGACCTCCGCAGAGACTGCTATGAAAATCGAACATCACTTTCTGGGCTTACAGTGGGTCCAGACATCTTAATAGTATCCCCAGACGGTCTCTCCAATACAGGGCTCAGTCAATGAGACAATACCTGACCGATTTGAGCTTCAAAGCTCTAGCCCTACTCTTTCCTAATCCATCAGGGGGCTTTAATTCTTGCAGAAAATATAAGATATCCCTGTACCAGGGACATGCTGCTAGTGGTACGATGGTCTGAGAATTTCTGCTGGATGACTCAGCTTGCTCATTGATGAAGTTGATCCCCAAAGTCTTGCAATTGGATTCAACCAACAGCTTGGCCAAACCTTGCCCCTTTATCAACTTGGTGGCCTTAATCTCCAGGACAAATACCAGGATCTTAGTGATCCATTTGCCCCTCCTCCCGTCTATGTCAGGTTGTACAAGAATGTCCTTCACAGAAGTTGAAGGGACATATGCAGTGATTTTTGAGTGCAAAACATAGATCCTGAAAGCTTTGAGAGCTTTCACCAATGCATAGGCCTACTTTTCCATGATCTCATATCTGAGTTTAGCATCTCTCAATGCCTTGCTAAAGAAGGAAATGGGCTGCTCTCTCCCTTGATCGTTCCTCTGCAATAAGACTGTTGCTACTGAGTCATCAGAAGCAAATGAGAAAATCAGGAAATCTTTAGAATAATCGGAACTGATTAGCACAGGTTCCTCGGTCAATGCTTTCTTTATCTGGGCAAAATATTCCCTGGATTCAGCAGTCCATTTTATTTCATGGCCCTTCCTGAGCATGGCTATGATGTGTTTCACCAGCTCGACAAAGTTCAAGACGAATCTCCTCAGAAAGTTGACCTTCCCCAAAAATGCCTGAACTTCCTTCTTAGACCAGGGAAGTGACAGGGCCTGAATCGCTTCCACCCTGCTTGGGTCAATCCTTACTCCCTCTACTGACACTATGTGACCTAGCAGCTTTCCCTCCTACATAGCGAACAGTGATTTCTTGGGGTTTAAAGATAGGCCATACCTCCGACATTTCAGGAAAACTCTTTTTAAGTGGCAGCGATGCTCTTTATCAGTCTTGGAAAAGACTATGATTTCATCCATATATATCACCACAAACTGGTCCTTCTCCCCGACGAAGGCTATGTCCATGGCCCGCTGAAATGTTGCTCCTGCATTCATCAGTCCGAAAGGCATTTTAGCATACATGAATGTGCCCCAAGGAGTGGTGAAAGCTGTTTTTTCTCTGTCCTCAGGCATGACTGATATCTGATTGTATCCAGAGAAACCATCAATCATGGACATCCTGGATGCACCAGTGACCCTCTGTAATATGTGTTCCATGTTGGGTAGGGGATAATTGTCCTTCCTCGAACTTCTGTTCAGATTCCTAAAATCGACACAGAGTCTGATTTCTCCACTTTTCTTTCTCACCGGGACCAAATTGGCCACCCATTTAGAATATCTCAAGGGGACAATGATCTGGGCATCCAACAGCTTCTTTACCTCTTTCTCCATGACAGGTAGCAACATGGGATTTATTTGTCTCAGCTTCTACTTGAACGGCTTAGCCTCCTCTTTTAGTGGGATCTTGTGCTCAATGACTGATGTGTCATACGTATTGAGGTCTTTGTAGGTCCATGTAAACACGTCAGAAAACTCCTTCAGTAGCTTAGTATATCCGGCTCTCTGCTCCTCAATCAAACTCCTTGATAGCTTGACTAATTTAGGCTCCTCAGATGTGCCTATGTTTCATTCAGCCGTGTCATCATCATCACCTGAAACCTTACCCTTTACTGCCACATCATTCCCGTCGAACAATCTTTCTAACGGGATCAGTCCTTTTAGAATGTGATTGCTCGGTAGCTGAATGATCCGGTGATCAACAATTTTATTCACAAATTCCCGAGGGTGATGGTCATCTTCCTCTTCAGGGTTCTCATCTATGTGCATTGTGGAAAATTCATCAATGGATTGGAGGAATTTTTCAATCTCTTGATCATCCTCAAACACCTTCCAGTATTTGACGTTGTCTGGTATAGAAGGTCTGTACTTTATTTCAACATCGGACCTGGCAGTGGGTAGCGTGGGAACTTCGAGCATACTAGCTGTGAAAGATAAAAAGTTGGCTGAGGCATTTTCCTCCCTTGGAATGTAGGAAATGATAAAATCCAGGAAGGAATTATCAACCAGGTCCCATACCTCTTTCCTGTAATTCCTGAGCCGAGGATTCTTAGTCTGATAAATGTTTTTGACCTGCTGAACGATCAACTCTGCATCTCCAAATATAACCATCTCTTTAATTTCCATTTCCTTGGCAACTCTTAATCCCAGAACCAGAGCTTCATACTCTGCCACATTATTGGTGACCTCGAATTCCATCTTGTATGACAGAGATATGGTCTCTTGACAGGGTGATATGAATATCACTCCGGCACCTGCACCCATACTGGAGGAAGCTCCATCAAAGAACATCTTCCAAACAGAGGTGGTTGGAGGGGAGGTCTCCTGATTAAGAATGGGATATTTTTTTATCTATAAAGGAGCCTCAGGGGTGTGGGTGAGCTGTAGTAAACTGGAGCCTAAATCAGTGTCCGAGGCATAGATGGGATGATTGGTAGGGTTGGCTTCATCACTGATTATGTAGGCCAGTTGGGATTCTCTGTACAGTCTCCTATGTTCCCCTCCAAAGAATGGAATGGTGGCATATGTGAGGTCCATATACAAGGTTCCCCCCATTCTCTTTATCCAGGATCTTGACAACAACATGCCAAACTTAGGGGGGACATCAGCTACCACAATATCCATGACCATACTCTTCATGGGCAGCTGAAACAGGGAAGCTACCAGGTCCTTAATGACTCCCAAACATTGCACCGTCCTGGAGTCAAAAGAATAGAGGTCATGATAGGCTCGGGTGACTTCCAGTCCTAATTCTTCCATGACGGTTTTGGGCATGAGGTTGTGGGAGGCTCCTAAATCCATAAGGCAATTATGCAACACTTTGTCATGTATGTTCAGGGATGTGTAGAAGGGAGGGGATGAATCATCTTTGTCTTCTACCATGGGACCTAGGACAACTGCAGGCCTTTCATCTCAGAGGTTTATGGAGTCTGTGAGAGGGTATGAGGTTTAGGATTTCAACAACTCAGAGAAGCGTTTTTTGAATTCCCCATGTTTAATTAACTCAGTGAGTGGCACAGGAATTCTGATCTTTTGAATCTCATGTTCGAAATTGAAAGAAGACATGGGCTTTGGGATTTCTCTAATTTCAGGAACATGATTATGGACGATGGGAGAGAAAGGTTGAGCCCTCTTACCTCTGTCTGCTACTTCATTAGCAGGTTTCTTCGTTCTATTGGATGGCTCAGGAACGTCGGGTGTTGCTGCCCTTTTGTCGGACCTCAGGTTGTACCTGCCTCGACTGCCGCCAGCTTTGTCTCCCTTGCTCAATTCATTTAGCTAACCATCCATGAGAGATTCTTCGTAAGCAATCTGAGTGAGATGAGGAAAAGGATGAGCGTCTTCTAAGAAGTGGATCTTAGGCTCGGGCTTGTTTGTTTCCCCTTCTTCTTCATCAGCCACAAAATTGTTCTGAAAGGGAGCCTGAATTCTTTGGTCGTCTCTGTCTCTTCCTCTCTCTCTGTGCATAGTCAGGGGAGCAATATTGTTTGGCCTCCTGAAACCCCCTTTATTTTCGGTGTTCTGAGGGCCCTTATACATTTTCTTACTTTCCACCTTTAATCTTTCCACCTCTTCTTTAAGGAGGTTCATAACTCGGGTCAGCTCATTTACTTGAGGGTGGGGCAGTGATGGGCCGGAAGTTGAGGCTTCCAATTTTTCCTTTTTTCTGTCTGTGTCAGTCTGTCAGCTGCCAATATGTTGGATTCCACTTCTATAGCTACATCTTGCATCTGAGATAAAGAGGTGGCTCTTCTTTCTCTTAATAAGAGACAAAAATCAGGATCAAATGAGCCAGCATAGGAAATTTGAGCAGAGGCCTCTGAGGGTTTTATCTCTTTGGGAATCTTGTTGTACATCTTATTGAATCTTTTGGAGAAGTCAGAGATAGACTCTCCATCCATTTTATTCAGAGCCCCAAACTCTGTCATGTAATACATATAATCCTTCCTGTCTCCCCACTGTCTCAGGAAAACACTATCGAGAGCCTCAATTCTGGCAATAGAACCGGGGGCTAATCCTCTGAACCATTTCCTGACCTCTCCCTCCAGGATCTGGACAAAGACTCTCATCCAGACATCTTCATTTTCAATGTTTAGGTTGTCTGCATAACTGTAAAAAGTAGCCAAATGCTCCTCAGTAGTTATGTCTCCCTCCCCACTAAACTTGGGCATGTATTTCAAATAGTCTCCAGCAAGGAGGGGGTTCAGAGGATGGGGTAGAATCAAAGGAGCATATCTGGCAACAACTATGGCATCCATTCTGTTCAGAGGGGGATTAGCACCAGCCATAGGGATATTAGGTATAGGAGAACTCAAAGGAGAAGGAGTATGGACGGGAGATGTTGGAAAAGAGGTTCTTGAAGGATACAACGGAGAAAATAGAGAGAGAGCCAAAGGACCTGGGTGTGCAGATGCTTCTCTCTGTGCAGTAGTAGAAAAAAAAGGAGGGGTGGTGAAACCTTCAAAATCTCGAGGTCTGTGATGAGGCAAGACCTCCAGGGAGGAGGGAGTGACAAGGATTTCTCTTTTTGATACTAGACCAGGAGGAGAAAACTCAGCAGGAACACTCCCGAAATTCAGAAAATGGGAAACTTCGGAGGAAGGACGACTAGGAACCTGCGAATAAGAAAATGGAGTTCTCACAGAAGGGGAGGGTGTATTACCTTCTTCGGCGATGGAAACTTCTCTCGCAGAGCTCTTTCCCTTTCTACGCACCGCTTCCGCGTCAGCTTCTGGTGTAGCTAAAGGCAAGTGTGGGTTAGACCTCGTATGTCTGCCTCTCGAAGCCACAGTTGATAGTGCAGGTTCTCCTCAGCGGAGTCATCACAATGGAGTCGCCAGGTGCACAGTAGCAATCTTCAAGTTCTGATATCTGATGAACCTTCAGAATCAGTTGATCTTTGTCGTTCAATCCTGGGGAAAATATTCAACTTCGTCCCCGGCAACGGCGCCAGAAATGTTAGCGTCAGAAGTCACTCCTGGATTGCTTGCGGGAGGAGAGCCTGAAACCCATCAGTTTAATGTCATGATTTGTTTGAAAGGGGTAATCAAATGGAAGCAAACTCAAAACAGTGGTCTCAACTCAGAAACTAGGCCAGGTACGCATGAACGGGTGAGTGAGGTCTTAGATAAACTTCAAACAATGAGTTGTAATAAAAGGTGAGTAGGGGGAAGACTTGCATGAGAAGAGTGCGAAGGTCTGTCACAAACATCAGGTTCATAATAGACTGGAGAAGAAATCATTCGAACGCAAAATCCTTTTACATTCAAACACAGAAAACCAGAGAATACACTAATGTCACAACAAATCCTTTATCATAACATAACTATAATAATCCATGTGAATCCTTCGATCATGAACTCTCTGATATGAGATGAAAACAAATATGGAAAAGGGAGAACTGTTTGTCATAAAACAAGAAGTCTCAAACACAGATACATAACCAGGGAACTAGAATGTTGGCTGAAACTTTATAGTCGGGAGCTTAGCTCTACCATCGATAGATACAAAAATGGTGAAAACGCCTTCATATACTTAGAATAACAACAGCAGCAAAATCAAGAAACTGTATTGAAGGCTTTGCGTCTGCATGGATTTCTGACATTCAACCTCTGAGAGATCGTGCAACTTATGTCAGATGAAATCTAACTCTTTGACAGTTCCAACAGTGAATCGATGTGCCTTTAATTCATTGTCGTGCTTTCCCATTATGGCAGAGGCGATGTCTAACCACCACCAACCACTTCAATAACTGCTTCATCGGGATTGAGGGTGGCTCGGTCAACTTGGCATCTTTGGGACGTGGAGGGCCTCTTGCACTGCCACCTGGAATAACTGGCTGACTTGGCGAATGGGCGTGGAGGCCAGCGCGAAGAATGGGGCGCATGACAAGAGTGGTGGTGTCAGATCATGAGGGTGTGAAGGAAGTGTCGAGGTGCGAGGGGGGCGACAGAGGAGGGCACCTGGCGGAAGACAATAGGCATAAAGGGGAAGAGGAAAGATAATGGACTCACGCCTTGGTGAGGTGCTGACGTGGAAAGGAGCGGGACACATGGCAGGCGACGAGTGGATGATGAGGAGGGAGGAGGATTACATGGACCAAAGAGGGGAGGCGGATGGATGACACATGGCTGCAGGAGATAGGTGATTCTGAGAGATGATATGACGGGAGAAGGGCCCACGCAGGCTAAACACAGGGCAGATAGAAATGATGGGGCCGTGCGAGCATTGTTGATCCGGGCGCTAAGATCATGGCCGTTGGAAAGCTGAGCCCCCGATTCCAGACCCCCCCCCTCCGCTTAAAGGTAGAAAGGCGGCGGGGGGGTCCAGAATTTCTTTTATCGCCGTTGATCCGGGCGTGCTGATCCGGGCCGTCGAAGAGGTGCAACCCAGATTCCAGACCCCCCCTGCTTAAAGGTAGAAAGACGAGGGGGGTCCGGAATTGATTTTATCGCCGTTGATCCGGGCGCGCTGATCCGGGCCATTGAAGAGGTGCGCCCCGGATTCCGGACCTCCCCCCCCTGCCCCTCGCTTAAAGGTAGAAAGGCGGGGGGGGGTCCGGAATCACACCTACGCCATTGATCCGGGCGCCGCGATCCTTGTCATCCAGACTTGATTTTCATTTAATCATGGGTGCATTAACACCCCGAACTTAGGACAAGTGGGTTTTATCCCATCCTTTCGCATCCTAACCGCCCTTTACAAGAAATATCGCTAAAAAGCATGAAGAAGGATCAATATCAAATGCCTGAAATAAGGTATGCTCACTTGATCTTCTTAACTACGTATTTGCTTAAGAATAATGGGGATTAGGTCTAGGACAATGGTAGAATGTACGAATCTTTAGGTATTTTCTGCATGCATGATAAAACCTTAAGTGCTAGTCTGTAGAGGGATTTCCCACTCACAAAACTCGTTCACAGGTCCCTCTAAGCATTGTTTGATTGTAGTGACTACTTGTTCTAGTTCTTCTTCTCATACTTCAATCTCCTCAAAAAGTAGGCAATATGCATCCTGGACTCACTGGAGCTTCTGAGTCACTTCCATGACTTTTCTTTGTATGACATGGACCTGTTGTTGAGCCATGCACTGTTCTTGGGATCTTTTCATTCTCTCAACTGCTGACAGGAGTTTCAACTGCACTTGTACTGTTGTTGTTTGTTCCTTTACTTCCTAGAGCTGCGAATCCAGTGTCTTCAGTTCAGGGTCCTCGGTAAGGTGCTCATAAGTCTACACACTTCATCTGCTTAGTTGTTTACATTCCATGGATAATGCTTTGATCCTTTCAACTGAACTCTGGGTAGTTTCTTCTCTCTAGTCTCGCGCTTTCTGCAGAGTGCTTGGCACTGTTTGTAGCTCTAGTTCTATGATTCTCTATTGAAGCTGTTGAATGGCTTCCGCAAGCTTCGTGAATTGATTCACTACTAGGTATTCTTCCATATGATCCAAACCTGTCATAGAGTGAATTCATCTATTGACTGCTTCTTTAACTTTGACCTGCTCCGCGAGTAACTGTTCTTTCTCTTGCTGGATTTGCCCTTTATTTTCTTCAAACTTGGTTTGGAGGTCATCCTTCTCCTGCTGCGCAACTCGATGTTTCTCTATGATTTCCTCTTGTTCTTTCTTTAGGGTCACTGTGGCCTATTATTTTTCTTATTGCACCCGACAAAGGAAAGTTTCGATTGCGTCAGCTATTCTTCAGAGTTGGGCAGGCTCATCTCCCAACTTTGGTTCTTCTGGTGGCGGGGGTACAGTGGGCACTGCGTGGCTAGAGTGAAGGGAATGTTGTACTCCTCTCATCTCTGTCTCAATTGTATCATACATGGATTATTGTTTGGTTTCAGTTCTTTGCAAAATATCTTCTGAGGCATCGGATATAGCTGCGATAATGAAGTCGAAGTCATCGACCATGAGTACAGTCTACAACTTCGATTTAATTGCTTGGAATTCTTCCGCGATGTGAGGTGCGAGCATGCCATAGCTCTTGTGGTCTCCTAGGTTATAGTCACTAATCTTCAAGGTTCGAATCCTTTCCAACTACGGTCTAACTACTTGTATTCCCTTCAGGAGGTACGCAGTGATGATTGTGTAGTCAAAGTCCCTTGGGACACTGTTAGGACTCACCACATCGGCCAAGGGTGGGATGTAGTTGGGTAGGATGGATGGAATTAGATTTTCATTCGCCAAGTCATCACAATGCTTGGTTATTTTCATGGTCATAGCTCGAGATGGTCTAGATCCATGAGCAATCAATGGGGAGGCTTGCACTCCTCACATCGATGAGGATTGGATTCCTATAGACATCACCTTCTCAGACATGAGGTTTATTAGAATCTCTTCGACGAATTTTTCTATTGCACTAATTTCATCTGACATGCACACTCGATATCTGATATCTCAGGTCAGTGAACAATATTGACTGTAACAGAATGGATGGTGAGGTCTCAATAATCACTGCGTGAAATCAACTAGTTCTCTGTGGGCTTAGATAATCACAATTGGAAAAAGTGTTCTCGGTGCAATGCTCGACGGGATAAATAGATATCACCGTAATGGTTTCTTTCAACAGGTTGCAAAGCCTTATTCAATTCAATTCCATCCGTTATGGCATAGTCCCAATGGTCCAATGGAGAAATTTCAGGCCATAACTGCTTTCCTAACCGTTTGGGAGTGTTGATCGAATGGTCATAATGCCTCCAATGGTCATATTTCTCTTCCATGGAGAAGTGCCATTCTGTACTGTACTGATATTTCAACAAATTCTGAGTTCTAGAAACATTTATTCTGCGAAGTATTCTCTGGAACTTCTTGCATTTTTTCTAACTTTCCCCTCTTCTTACTGAGCTTTCTGGCCTTTTTTCCTGTGATCTGAATCACTGGTTTCCTCTTTCCATTATCATTCTTATCTCCTCTTGGCATGATAACTTTTCACTATGGAGGGTATTTCATAGGGTTCAAAGGTAATACTTATTTTGTTTCTAGGGTAGGTGCTCTACTCTCTTGTACAAATAGGTGTCTTCAGTCTTCCTGTGTCCTTTCAACTTCGACATCCATATCTTTGGTCTTTAGTAGCTTCACCTAGTTCTCTTGTTCTTCCATTAAATGCACTATTCTCCTAGCCATGAATCTCTTAATTTTTTCTTTTTCTATTCTAGATCCTCCTCTTCTTGTTTCCTTCATATCTGATCTTTATCAATCTAGGTTTTTCCTAGCAAGATAGCAAATGGGGTGTTTTTCTCAACAAACTTAATGATCTCCAATTCTTCTTCTATCGAAGTGCCATGAGAAATCATAGATGTCTGGTTAAGTCTTCCACATAGGGTTACCGTCTTTCCTCTAAATAATCCTATTCCTCTGATTCAGGGGATCAAATTTTGCTCAAAATTCAAAGTGCTTGAAATCACTTCAAATAGAATGGGTGCATAGACCTCGTTGTCACGAACCCAACGCAACTTGTTTGGGTTCAAACAGACATCGGATGAGAGAGATATCATGTTCTATTCAAATCGTCAAATAGGCAAAAAAATGTGTGTTGACTGTACAGTCCGTACAGTCCATACGGATGCTGACGTGGTAGGGTCGTACGACATGTGGCAGGGCCATATGACATGTGGCAGGGGTTGGTTGGTATTCATGTGGACGAATTGGCATTCGACATGTGGCACGTTTGTGGCCAATGGAATGGTGACACGTGGCCCAATCAATGGCTTCCATGTGTCACCTGGATAGTGGTTTAAAGCTAATGTAGTTAGTAGGACTCGACCCCACGACCTCCAGTCAAGGGGAAGAGATTTGGGAAGGGCCACCCAACTGGTGCGCCCACCTATGGTTGTTAACATATATATGTTTAAAAATTTGTTTGAATTGCAATGTTTTGATATGGGGGGTGCGGTGCGGGCCAGGGCTAAGCCCCAACCCCCGGTCATATATATATGCCATGTAACCACCGGTGCACACACATTTTGACTGTTACCATTTGTTTTAAACCCTTGGCCCCTTTTTGTATGAGCGTGCAGTCACATGGACCCATATGTCCACAATTTTGGCGGTTAGGGGCTAGGCACACCTAACCGTCCTACAGTTCGCACCGTTTTGCAGTTGCACCTAGTGCTAGGTTTTAACACAAATATGCATGTCAGGGCTAGGTAGAGGATGCAGAGGTGCATTTTGGTGATCCAGAGATAGCAAGTTTGAAGGGGAACTTCCAGGAAGCCTATCTTCTTCAATTTTTGGCCAAACGAGGTGCCAAAAAAGCCCAGCTAGGGGTTTTTGGACGTTCTGAAGCCATTGAAGCCATATATTTGGTATTTTGAGCATTTTAAAGCACATATTTTATCACTTTGAGCAAATCATACAAAATATCCATTGGAATTTGGACCAGGAGATGTAGCCCAAGAGAGGGGTGAACTCCTTTATCATTTGTTGCGTTATGTGTTTTTTGTTCACTATTATTTGTTATTGATTATATGCATCTTGAATGTGTAATTTCTATAAAATTTGTGTTTGCAAAATTGATCCATTTGCATAAGAACACTTGAATTAAAACATGCAAATATTTTCAAGAATACAAGTATTTATCATTTTTAGATCAAGTTGGTATCATAGCACAGGTTTTTGAAGGCTTGATTATTTGCAAGTGTTTTGTTTTCTGATGCTCACAAGGTTGAAACCCACAAGAGGAGAAGGTCAAATTGTAGAGCCAAGTTCTCATCCTTCAAGAAGAAAGATTATTTCATCACCTCAAGCTTCAAGGAGGCATTCACCAAGTATGGCTCATGGAGAGAGTCATGAACATATTCCTACAGAAGATGAAGATCTCAGAAAGGATTTCATGGAAATGAGAGAAATGATGAAAGTCTTGATGGAAGAAAGGAATACAAAGTTGCAAGGTGAAGGCTCCAACCCTTAAAAGCACAAGGGAGACAATGGTGATAAAACTCCAAATGGAAATGGAGGGAATGGTGCTTCTCCACTACCCTCACCTCCTTCTTCTTATTCTTCTACTAGTTCAAGACCTCTTCCAAATTCTCCAAAAGGACATGGTAAAACTCCTCCACAGATTCCTTTGTTAAATCTTGATATTAAATTCGAATTGCCAATGTATAATGGAGAGGTAAATGATGAGAAATTAGATAATTGAATTTGTCAGATTGATGTGTCTTATAGGATACAAAAAGTTCAAGATGATGAAACTAAGATTCAGCTTGCTTCTTTAAGATTGGATAGTGCCACACTCATTTGGTGGGAAGCCAAGATTCAAGAGGACATAAAGAAGCATGGTAAAATTTTAACCTCTTGGAATGATTTTATTGTTGCAATTAAAAAACAATTTTACCCATTGGCATATATGCAAAAAGCTACTATGGATTGGCAAAATTTTAGACAAGCTAAAGGAAAAAATGTGCAAAGCTTTACTCA
>ML785394.1:513962-525953 GCA_009831015.1 Picea engelmannii
ACTCTCTAAAAGAACACCACGAACTCATCAGGCCGAATTCACCATAAAAATCCAAAAATGCAATTCTGGCATAATTCTGGCAATGTAAAAACTCAAAACAGAGTAAAATCATTTTTCTGACAATTCTTATTCTTATGCTACTTGGTTAACTATCATCTGACCATCCTACTGGTATTTATAAGCTTACAGAACAAGTGGTCGACCACAGGAGGGTCCAACCACTTCTAATTTTGGCAAATTACAATAAATGATGCCCTAACTGACAAAATGGAGTGAGCTAATAATTTCCCTCTTTGGACAACTGAAATTGAGTTGTCTAGAGTTCAGTAGCTGGAGGAGATAAGGAAAAACAAAACCCATGTTCCCAATTCACTCAACATTGGCTGCCAATGCCATAATCGCCAACTCGCCTTCCATTTCTGTGCAATATAGAGTGCTAGATAGAGTGTCGTATTAAGTGCCAGAACTAGAAACATAGTGCGTTTTTTTCCCTGTAACACCAAAAAACATGAATTATCTCTTAGAAATCATAAAACATGATGAATTATACTTGATTCAATCATTAAACATGAATTACATGTACCTTATGGCGTTCATACCATTTTATCATGAAATTCTTCAAAAAGCTCCTTTAAAATATGAAAAACGCATATGTACATGTGGAAAAAATGTATAATAACCGTCATGAAAGTGATCATATCCTGGGCCCAACATTACCTCCACACTTTCGATTTTGCAGGTCCTGTTGCAAACAAAAATAAGTTACCCCTCGTGACTAGGCTTGCTGAGGAGGATCAGCTTTGGAAGCCTCTCCTTCTTGTTGTGTAGACTTAGCCTTGTGCCTCTTATGTTTCTTCAGCTGTGCTCTGAGGTTGCGGTTAGATTTGGTCATCTCATCGAACATCCATTGAAGAGAGTTAACTTTTGTTTGAAGGACTGCATTGCCATGATGAAGGTGTGTATCTATTGTCTTCCTCTCTTCCAACTGTTGGAGAAGCTGATGGTTTTCTTTTTGTAGCTTCTCTATGGTTGGGATAGAATTGATGATCTATGAGGAAGGCTTAGATCCTTTGAGGGATGTGGACATACTATCATTTTTAGGATCTATATTGGGCATGGGTGAAGTAGGAGTGATGAGAGATCAGTAAGGTGAGGTAGGTTCTGATTTTGTTTTCCTTAGTGGCTCTAATCCATCTGCAGAGATTTCCCTAGGTTTCTTATGAGGGCTCTCAGGGTCGGAGGACACTTGGATCGGATCTTAAGCAAGTGGAGGTTCTGCATAAGGCTTGATTCTTATGTTTTGGGTACTCTTCCGAAAGGGTCCCTTACCAAATTGATTGGCTCCCCTCTTGTTCGTAGGAATGGTGGGAAAGTCTTGTTGCATTACTTCTTGAATAGTTTTAGGTGTAGGATCAAGAGAGAGTGAAGGCATTGGGGGGTCAACAATGGGCTTCTTTTGGTCTTTACTCTTGGTGTTTTTACCCGATGAAGAAGTAGGGATATCAACAAGCTTTTGGTATTGTTCCAGAAAAGAGAGGGTTTGTGCAAGGGAGTTTGGAGTTATTGGAGAGCGAGGATTGGATGGAGAGATAGTTTTTAGGCTAAGTGGTTTTTTGTTGATCTTAACTGTCAAGTGAGGGTTTGCAAATTGGTAGATAAAGGCATCCCATTTTTTCCCCTGTTTCTCTAGTTCGGAAAGAATTAGGAGTTTGATCAAGCCATGGTGGAAGAGACTGTTGTGGGGATTAGTCACATTTTTCCTCACTTGAGAGGACATCTTCCCCAAGATTTTGAGAAAATAGAAGGGGAAGTTCAAGGGTTTGTTGAATAGAAAATGAGCCAACAATCTAAAATGACAAGCTTTGAAAGTAGATTATCTACCTTCACATGTAATTAACCTTGTGATGACGATGAGGGGATTGATCAATTCTACCTTTATCGACTCCTTAGCATACCCTTTTTCTCCTGAAATGCTCTTGAATTTGGGCTTAAACACCCTGTTGTAACTTGAGCATGACAATTGGTGGTTTTTGAACCATCTATCTCCCATTCTTGGGAGCTTTGTTGCAACAACAATGGACTCTTATGTGACTTCAAATATAAGAGACCCTACATGTGATATATTACCATCAAAACCAACTACAAATTACATAAAGAGGCCGTTATCGTGGCCCTACAAGTTAGACAGAAATGGCCCCCAACCAACACGCAAAAACACTTCTCTACACTGTGAAAATTCGAGAATGTAAAACAATTCTATATAGGAGGAGGGTTCATATCTCCTGGGCATTGTGACAGAGGTGGAATTCACCAAGAAAGGGTGTAATCAAGCCAAGCAGTGGCATGGATTTAGCACAGTCCGAATGCATTTTGAACAGAGGATGAGATGGCAGAGGTTGGGTGCAATTTTTTAATGCACATGAGAGCAATTGGCAAGGGAAAATGGAGATAATGGCTGCCCAACCCAATTTTGGATGCATCTATAGTGGATTAGGTTACCCACATGTGTGCACAAGCTGCCATGTGTGGAGAATTTGAATTTAAAAGCTCAATTTTTGGGCAGTGTAATGGTGGGTATTTAGATCAATGTCCAAGTCTTTTGACTTGGAAATTTGATCATAACCATATGAAGCATCTTTTAATCAATGCCTACAACCAATATAATTTAATGGAATTGAATTCTGGTTACCTGGAATCTAGGATAGTTACTTTTTTTCAATTCAATGGCACTTCATTCGGTACTTCAAATGGCATCTCATCCGACACCTCATACGGTACTTCATCTGGTACCTTTGTGTTAAGTGCATTTTCACCTCTTATAATGGATAGCCTGCAACTTTGAAGTGTTTTTGACAATCATAGTAGTTAATGAGCAAAGGTAGAATGCTCCATGCTCACTCATTCTTCTTGCATATGACATATAATGTCAAAAAATCCTATAATGAACAAGTGATAGCAAGCATAAAATGTATTTTCAAACCTACAATATGTAACTTTTAATGAAACAATAAACTGATAAAGAGTGGTATGTTAAGTATGTGTTTAGTAATTTATAAGACACAGGAGTTTAAGCATTTCAAAAATAACATGACTATCACTGTAATAACCTGTATCATAGAAATAATACAAAAATTCTTGCAAAGATATACTTCTCTAGGCAATGATCATTTGTCAGCTCGTGAACCCCTCCCCCACACCTAAGTATTGTGACACCTCACAATCAAAAGTATAGGAAACTAGTTAGTATCCCCCAATAGCCGAAGATTTATAGTATGTCAAGTGTAAAGATAAAATTTCACATCTTGGTCTGATGAGACAGTTAGAAGATGGCCCCACCTATAGGATAAGAGATCATATATATATATAAGAAGAGGTAGGGAAGAGAGTTTCAAGATAGTCTGAGAGTTATTTCCCAATGGCAAGTTTATGATTTTCATTAACCTTAGCTTAACCACACATACTCCATGTCATCTTTGTCTGCAAGTAATGTTGTACATCAGGACAAGTTTAATTTTATGATTTATTTTTGTCAGATTACCATCCTCGCTAGGAAGAATGCCCCGTTGCTAGCAAGCCTATTCAGTACTTCGACGAGTTTACCTAGTCATACCACAGACTAGTACCCATTGCCAACATACTTGTTCCGTATCCTGGCAGGTTAGCCTCTTAAACCCTCAGAGACTGGCCCTCCATCCTTTAAGATTTTAGTATAAGATTGCTTATGCAAGAAGATGGGGCAACAACTCTGAAAACAACGTTTTTTTTCTTTCAATTGGGATGGTATTTATGTTAGAGGATGAATTTACATTATATTATTAGTTATTGTCCCGAGGTAATGGGTACTTAAGCGGATGTGGCCTATCTAAAAATATGATATAATCAAGCTATTTAGTGTGTAGTGGATGCTACCATTGAGAAAGAACAGAAAGGTATCTCTAGGCTCAACTTACTTTCTTCCTTGTAGTTATTGTGATGTTTCCATGACTAACCGCTAATTAGACTTCCTTGTTACTCTTTGATAAAGACACTTGACTCACTTACTTAGGTTTCTTGGAAAAAATGTACGAGAGACCTCTAGGCTTGATAGTTATGGTATCACTTCCTTATATAGTAGTGAAGAGTTTCAAGAGAAACGACTTTAGAATGCCTGAAAAATTGAGAATGTTTGCAAAAATATGGCTAACTATAGTAAGTCAATATTCATTTGATGCTTTAACAGACACATAATTCAAGTATAAGAATGTTTTGAAGAAGAACCCTTGAAACTGTGTACTCCCGGTGAAATAAATACTTACAAAAATATCTAGAATTGCCTTATTAACAAAATGAAAAAACTATTTACATATATACAGTAAGAAATTCAAAAAACATTTCAAGAAAAAGGGGGGACTTCCCCATATACTAATGCTAATGCATTGTCAGTTGACATGACCCGTAGAAAATCTTCTCTGGAAATGGGCTTGTGATAAAATTTAAGTCGGTGTCCATTTACCACAAAGGAGACTTGTCCATCATCAATTGTTTTAATTTTTACAGCTCCATTGTCATATACAGTGTCTACTTCATAAGGGCCCAACAAACAAGTGGTAAGTTTTCCTTTGAAGGTTTTGAATCGGGAATCAAACAATAGAGCCCAATCACTAGGCTGGAAGTTTTTTAATAAACTTGTCATGCCACTTGCTCCTCTGGTTTTGGACTAATATTGTTCGTTGGATGGAATCTTGCCTAATTTCATCCAACTTATTTATTTGTAGGGATCCTTTCTTTTGAGCCTCATCCAGGTTCAATCCTAATTCTACGGCAATACAAAAGGTCCTTACTTGGAATTCTATAGGTAAAAGTACTTGTTTCTCGTACACTAGCTCATAAGGGGTATGTCCAGTGGTATTTCTCTAGGTAGTCTGATATGCCCACAAAGCCTCGGGGAACCTATCAACCCAATCCTGGTGATGTAACTAAATGGTCTTGGTCAATATGGCTTCCAAAACTTTGTTTGTGGATTCTACCTGAGCATTGTCTTGCAGGTGGTATGGAGAAGACTTACGGTGTTTAATCCCATATTTCTCTGTTAGCTCTTTCATCATCTTGGAAGTAAATTGAGTGCCTTGGTCAATAACAATTTAACGAGGGACACTGAAGCAGGTAAAAATGTCTTCATAGATAAAATCGAAAATAGACTTCTCTGTAGCCTTGAATAGGGATTTTGCCTCTACCCATTTGGTGACATAGTTCGTACAAACCAAAATATAGTTCTTCCTATGGGACACGGGTGAAATTGGTCCTAGAAAGTCGAGGGCCCATTTTTCAAAGGGTTCTATCATAACTTGGGCCTACAAAGGCATTTTGTCAAATGACGTAGGTCTTCCTATCCTTTGGCAACTATCACAACTTCTCACATACTTGGAAACATCTTTGAAAATGCTAGGCCAATAGTAACCTGAATGTAATACCTTATATGATGTGTGTTTGTGAGAGAAATGGCCACCACATGGTCCATCATGACAACTTCGTAGTATTTTAGGTGCCTCATCCTCTCAGACACATCTACGAATAATCAAATCAGGACATGTGCGAAAACGATCATGACCAACCCAAAAGTAATTATCACTCTGTGTAATAATTTTATGCTTTTCATGAGGTGACAAATTAGACGGTAATTTCCTAGTGGCCAGATAGATTTCCATATTTGCAAACCATGGGGTATTGACAGAAATGGAAAAAATATGCTCATCCAGGAAACTATCATCTACATGGATATCATCATCCTCATTTTTTATTCGGGAAAGAAAGTCGGCTACTACATTATCCTTTCCAGGTCGGTCAAGCACATTGATATTAAATTCTTGCAATAATAAGAGCCACCTAGTCACTCGACCATTAGTTATAGGTTTGTTCATGAGGAACCTAATGGATGAATGATCGGTGTGTACAAATAATTCATAACCTGTAATGTAATGACGAAACTTGTTAATATCATGAACAACTGCCAAGAATTCCTTCTTGGTAACTGTGTAGTTCAACTCGGCATGGGACAAGTTCTTGCTTACAAAATAAATGCCATAGGACTGCTGGTCTTATTTCTTCCCTAATACCCCTCCTATTGCGGTATCAAAGGCATGAGTGGATATATGAAATGGGAGAGTCCAATTGGGCCCTCTAAGAACTGGTGCCACAGGCAGTTTAGCTTTTAGCGTTTCGAAGGCAGTTTGACACTCCTCAGTCCAAACAAAATCAACATCTTTTATTAATAATCCAAACATAGGTGTAGCAATCTTTGTAAAATTTTCAATAAACCATCAGTAATATTTGACATCTCCAAGAAAGATTCTCACCTCTTTCTGAGTCTTGGGGGGTGGAAGTCTAATAATGACCTCAATCTTTGTAGGATCAACTTTTATTCCTTCAGATGAAACATGATGTCCTAGAACCACTCCTTCAGTTAACGACATTTTGCATTTTTCATGGCTCAGAGATAGGTTCATTTCCTGACATCTGATGAGGACTTTTTCTAAGTTGTCTAAGGCTTCCTGGTAAGTTTTTTCATAGACTGTGGAATCATCCATGTAGACCTACACACAATAATGAATAAGATCGACAAATATCCCTAGTACTGCTTGCTGAAATGTGGTAGGAGAATTACACAATCTGAATGGTAAGACCCTATAGGCATAGGTTCCCCAAGGACAAGTAAAGGTAGTATTATCTTGGTCCTCGAGTGCTATAAGAATCTAGTTGTACCCACTGTACCCATCTAGAAAGGATAAATACTTATTTTCGAACAAGGTATCTAGAACCTGGTCAATGAAAGGGAGAAGAAAGTAGTCTTTCAGAGTGGCTTTGTTAAGTTCCCGGAAATCAACACAAATTCTCGATTTCTCGATCACTTTTTTTGGAACCATTACAAGCGGGGATACCCACTTACTTTCGAAGATGGGATAGATAAATCTGACATTTATCAACTTTTGTATCTCCTCTTTGATTATGTCTTTGAGTGTTGGGTTCATCCTTCTTTGGAGTTGCCTAACAGGTGTCACTTCCCCCTGGGTATATATGTGATGGATGCATGTGTCAGGGTGTTTACCCTTCATGTCAGTGTATTCCCAGACAAATGCTCATGTTTGTTCTTTAAGGATATCTACTAACTGTTTCTGTTGGTTTGTATCTAGCCCAGAGTTTATACGTAAACATTTCGTTGGACTAATATCGTAGGGCATAGTATAATACATGGCATGCTCATCTATTTCAAAAATAAAATATGTCGAAGACAAAATGGATGGGTCTAATTGTTCTTGAAATTCTTCCCCAAACATGTACTCAAATTGGGGAAAATACTGTGGAAAATCCACACATGTGATAGGAGAAATGAACTGGTTTAGCACATTTTCAGGTGTATGCTCCTAAAGTTCCTTTGCATGGTCACTAGGCAATATCGGTTCTTCCCAGTCTTCATTCTCATATGTAAATTCAAGCCACCATAGATTATCCATAATAGGTTGAGCTGGAGGGTAAATGGTGAGCTTTTGTATAGAGAGACCATTTGAGATGGTCATTTCTCCTTCTCTACAGCCAATGAAAGCATTGGCTATGGCTAGCCAAGGTCTTCCCAAAATAATGGGGTGGCCCTTGGCAAGATCATTTGAATGAATGACAAGAAAATCTACGTGGTACTCCCATGAGGCTAAAGTAACCATGATATCATCTAAAATTCCTTCAGGTATAACCCTATTTTTATCTGCTAATTCCAAAATGGTTGGGGTAGGCCGAAGAAGAAGTTGTAATTGTAATTGTTCCAAGGTAGTAGCAGTCATAACATTGATGACTACCCCTAGATCTATGAGAGTGTTTTCAATGGATACCTCATTATGGTTATGGTCACTACGGGGTTTCCTAGATTCCCATATTTTTCTAGCTTTGGCTACTCTGATATGTACTCAGAGAGTCCTCCTACCAAATGTACTGTAGGAGGGTCCTTCTGCTTCCTACCTGGATTCTTAATACACAATTCTTTGACTACCTTACTATAGATTGGAATGTCTTTAATGGATTTAAGTAGGGGAATTTTTCAATTCATTCGAAATGTCAAATTCTGGTCGGGTGGTAGGTTTCTCGATTACCAATCGGCATGGATAAGGGAGCTTCGTAATTTGTAAAGGTTCATTTTGGGAAATATTAGGTTCTTGATTCTTCAGGATAATAACATCTTCCCACCTAGTGTCATGTGTGGGTTGTTTGGTGATTTCTTCTTCTTCTTCTTCCTAGATGGCTACTGAGGGTCTATGCCTCTCCAGAACTTTTCCCAATCTTAGTTGAATTTCCTGTAATGGAACATGAGTAATAACATATGTCGGGAAGGCTTTCATATCAACATTGTTAATAGGTTGAGGGGGCTTATTATTGGGGTTCGGCACTGGATGTTCCAGTAATAGTGTCGGTCTTAGGGACCTTGCATTTTGATATTGTAGCGGTTGTTGTTGTGTAATAGGAGGTAAAGGTGGTGGAACAAAACCTGGAAAAAGTTGTGGATTGTTTGATGGGAACTGAGGATAAGGATGGTTGGACATAGGGATAGGTGGAGCTTGGGGGTTTCCTTGGTTGTGTCCCCCCTCCATCCTTGAATCCAAGGATTTTGGTACTGAGTAGACCAGTGTTTCCAACCTGGTGAGTTCCACTGTTGTTGTTGATAATAGGGTGGAACTTGAGACTATAGATCCAGGTATGTGGCTTGATTCCTAGGCTGCCATGGCCTCCTAGGTGCATAAGAAGACTCCCCGGGATATCCAGTCCTATAGATGGCTAATAAACCGAGCAATGATGGACATTTTTCAGTCACATGGTCTTATGTACAAAAGCCACAAAATGAAATGTTATCTAATGGGCATACACTTGAGGAATGCTTCCTCCTGCATCTTGGGAAATATATGCTCATTGCTGCATTTTCCTCTTCCTGTTTCTTTTTGAGTTTAAGGGTATCCAACTGGGATCCTATTGTTCTTAATATGTCATTATTAAAGTTTTCTAAAAGGTTCCCTATCTCTGCTTTCGTAATACCACCTGAACTAACTAGTTTTAAGCTTCTATTGTAAGGGTCCCGAACATTCTTTCCCATTTTGGATCTACTCCTTGAGTAATTTTTACACATTTCACATATTTCAACAAAAGGTTTATGATATATGTCACCTGATGCCATCAGGTTAAGCATCTCTAAATATTCTTCTGAAATTCCCTTAAGGAAAAGAGCCCTAATTTCATCCTCTGGGAGGTCATGGTATTTTGACTTCTAGGAGAAATAACCAAATATTTCCATATAATCTTCTAGGGTATCATCTTCTAATTGTTGGATTTTAAATATGTCATTACGAGACTCTTTGGTCTTGCAGTAGTCTTGGTATTTCTTGAGAAATATGTCTTTCATGGATTCCCAAGACCTAATACTGGATTATCCCAACCCCATGAATCATCTTAGTGCGGAGTCTTTGAGGGTGGTAGGAAAGAGTTTTAATTTCTGGGCATCTTGTATGTAGTTGTATCTCCTACACAAGATGTCAAATTCAAATAGGAAGGTGTCTGGATCTTCACTGTTTTTACCATAAAAGGTAGGCAGTGCTGAGAGAGGAATATTCTTGATGTTGACATTCGGAGTGGTGTCCAAAATCAGAAAGCCGAAGGTGGTTCCGGTTTGGTTTCCAGTTTCTTCTTCCTCTCCATGTCTTACATTGTTATGGTCTTCCTGACCATCCATATTGTCTTGATTTCCGAAAAGAGAGTACCTAGATGGTTTTATCTTTGAAGAAAACAAGGTTTCCCTTTGATGGAAAGGTCTTCCTATGGATTGGATATCTGGGACTCTACTCGAGTCTGTTGAGACTATTGGTTCCAAAGCTTCTGTGTCAATTTGAGAGATAATTACATTGGCTGAACTACCAAACAAAAGATTCACCTGTTCAGGGTCTATGATATCTTCAAAATTAGGATTCCCTGGTGGTGGTGTAAAAGAAAAGGATGTATTGTTTGGTTCTGTGGAAGACTCGAGAAATCTTGCCTCTTGTCCTAACATGATTGATGCTTCAATTTATTTTTCTATAGTACTCCCTGTATTAGTCTCTTTAGAGACTATTTTAGCTCTTTGAGTTGAGCTAGCTTTTGTTTTTCGCTATCGGCATGTAGATTTTATAAGAGGAACATTCCTTCCCCCAAAGAGATCGGAAGGAACTTTGGTTGAGAGTTCTGATTTTGATTTAATGTATCTACCTTGTGGGTCTCTAGGCCTATTCATGAAAGAAAGAAAAAACAAAAAGAAAAAGCTACCATTTGATAACTAGGTCTATTCATGAAAAACAAAAAGAAAAACTACCATTGGGTTTGGGTGAACCTTCTATAGCAGATGCACAGGTTCTTACCTCTTGCCTTAAATTCCCCCCACTACCAAACTAATGCTAAGGTCTAGAAATGATCTAATTTCTGTTAGAAAAACATAACCATGGAGCAAGAAAATAAAACAAATGCGTAAACAAAACACAAAAGATACACAATACAATAGAGACACAAATTTACGTGGTTCACCCAGTGTCGGCTACGTCCACCAGAGAAATTGCTAGGTCCTTTCTTTATTATTATCCAGCATATGAAGGGATACAACCTTCAACAAACCCACTGTAACTTCCTCTTCTTTCTCTCACAGTCTCCTATCTTAGAATACAATATTCGCCATCAACCCTAGCTGCAATACATTTCCCTTCATAAAAGAGGGTTGCCTTCTAGGGAAGAAAACCGTAACATAATCTCTATCCTTAGATCTATGACCTTATAATGAACGGTCCAGATTTACAATGAAATTACAAAATACATTTACAAGGCAATTTTTCCTTTGGGGGCTTCGCCCCCGAACCTCCACTTGCCCCCAACCAGGGGGATAGCCCCCCCAAAGCCTGTAGAGGGGGTACCCCCCCTCTGCACTCCCTCGCATGGAATATTGTACATACTTATGGGGTGTAAATACTTCATGTGGTATAAATATGGCTGAAAGTAAAAGACCTCTGAATCAGGGAGATAATCAGTCTCCACAACCAACAATCTCCCACTTGGAGACTGATCTCAAGAACTCCACCGCTGTTGTATATGCTGGACTCTGAACCTTCTTAGACTTGGAAAATTTCTTATCTTCATCTTCATTCTTGAAGACCAACTAAAACTGAGAAGGAACTTAGTTTCTCCCTGGTTACTCCCTTTGTTAACATGTCTGTGGGATTCTGGCTAGTGTGTATCTTTTCCAACTTCAAATGTCCATCTTCCAAGGTGGATCATATGAAGTGGTACCTCAACTATATATGCTTAGTCTTCGAATTGAAGGCTGAGTTCTTTGCAAGATGAATGACACTGTCACTGTCATAGTACAACCTGCTATTCTCTTTCTTCTTTCCCAATTCCTCCATAAACCTTTGTAACCAAATCATCTCTTTAATAGCCTCTATTGTTGAAAGTGAAACAACCTTTTGCAGTTTTGAAATCCAACTTACTATTGTTCCACCTATAGTAAACACATACCCTGTGGTACTTCTCTTGCTATCTTTATCACATGCCATATATGAATCAACATATCCTTTTAGAACAGTTTCTGAACCTCCAAAACATAATGCATGATTAGCAGTACCTCTCAAGTATCTAAGAATCCACTTTATTGCCTCTCAATGTTCATTACCTGGATTGTTCATATATCTGCTCACAACTCCCACTGCATGTGCAATATCTAGTCTTGTGCAAACCATTGCATACATCAAGCTGCCAACTACTGATGAATATGGGACCCTAGACATGTAGTCGATCTCCTCCTGTGTCTTGGGACACATTTCCTTAGTTCATTTGAAATGGCTAGCCAAAATTGTACTAACTAGTTTTGCATTCTGCATTCTAAACCTCTCCAACACCTTCTCTATGTACTCACCCTGAGACAATGTCAGTTTGCAATTTTTCCTGTCTCTTGTTATTCTCATACCA
>ML785394.1:528148-565873 GCA_009831015.1 Picea engelmannii
CCTTGAACATAATCTAGAAAATGTTTCCTATGGGGTGTGGCATGAAATGAATCCCCTGAATCTACTACCCAAGACTCAGAAATATTATCTATAGAAAGAATCAAAGCATCTTGTAACACATCACCTGTTACATTTGCTTCCTGGTTTCTCTCCTGTTGTCCATCTCTTTGTTTCTTTAGAGATCTGCAATCTTTCTTCATATGTCCTTTCTTCCCACAATTCCAACACTCTATCTTTCCAAGTCTGGATTTGGATATGCCCTTCCTAGAATTCCCACGGTTCTCAAAACCCTTTCCTCTATCCTTTTGTCTTCCCCTGTTCTCCATGTTCAACGCATTTCCTGATGTCTCACCTGTGATTTTCTGTCACATTTACTCACTAAGGATAACACCAACAACATCATAAAATTTTAAAGTATTTGAACCAGAGATAGAGTTACTTACAACCATGACCAAGCCATTCCAACTTTCTGGCAATGAGCACAAGATTACAAGAGCCCTAACCTCATCATCAAAGTCCACTTTTACAGAACTTAGTTGATTAGTAACCGTATTAAAATCATTTAAATGATCTGCAATAGACCCACCTTCCGACATCTTCATATTAAATAATCTCTTCATTAGAAATACCTTATTGGACGCTGAGGGTTTTTCATACAATTTGGCCAATGCATCCATCAAACCCTTCGTTGTATTTTCTTTGGAAATATTGAAAGCCACTGACACTGCCAGGCTCAGCCATATCGTTCCTAGAGCCTTTCTATCAAGAATCTCCCATTCTTCGTCCTTCGTAGTTGTTGGCTTCTTTGCTATTCCGCCTAATGGTAGGAATAGATCCTTCTGATATAAATAGTCTTTCATTTATATCTTCCATAACTAGTAGTTTTCGTTGTTAAATTTCTCGAACCTAAACTTTCCATCTTTCGACATTGCTCCCACTCAAACCAGGAACCCTCTTTTCCTGCGAGTTACCTTTCGCTCTGATGCCAGTTGTTAGAAATACAGGACTGTGGAGTAAGAAAACAAAACAAATGTGGAAATAAAACACAAAAGATACACAATACAATAGAGACACAGATTTACGTGGTTCACCTAGTGTGGGCTACGTCCACCAGAGAAATTGCCAGGTCCTTCCTTTATTATTATCCAACATATGAAGGGATACAACCTACAACAAACCTATTGTAACTTTCTCTTATTTCTCTCATAGTATCCTATCTCAGAATACAATATTCACCATCAACCATAGCCGCAATACATTTCCCTCATAAAAGAGGGTTGCCTTCTAGGGAAGAAAACCTTAACATAATCTCTATCATTAGATCTGCGACCTTATAATGAATGGCCCAGATTCACAATGAAATTACAATATACAATTACAAGGAAATTTTTCCTTCGGGGGCTTCACCCCCGAACCCCCATCTGGGGATGCTTCCCACGAACCCTCGCTTTCCCCCAGACCCCCATCCAGAGGGATAGCCCCCCCGGGCCCTGCAGAAGGGGTACCCCCCCTCTGTACTCCCCCGGGTGGAAGAGTGTACATACTTCTGGGGTGTAAATACTTCATGGGGTATAAACATGGCTGAAAGTAAAAGACCTATGAATCAGGAAGATAATCAAGATCCACAACCAACAATTCCTAATTACTTCTTACCTTGAGACAACTCCTCGGCAATGGGGCCAAAAATGATGGGTGTTCTATATGCACTAAAAACACAGTAAAAACCCTTAATTAAATTGTCAACCCAGGGTAAGTAAACTTAGAGTTGTAGAAAAATATATGCCAAAGGTAGAAGGATGATAGGAGTATAGTCTAACTAAGGAAGGCAACTACCTAATGCTAATCTAGTCAAGCAAAGCTATCTAATGAGCAAACCCTACAAAGCAAATTGAAACTAGGTAACCTAAGCACTTTTGGGCCAAGGGTCGATGGATAGTTATTGAGAAAGAAAATGAAAACTCTATATAAAGCAAACTAGTTTAACAATAAGCAAAAGAAAACTACTAAGAATAATAAGCAAATGACAAAAGAAAACCATTTTAACTTTCCAACCTACATTCAATGAGCAACTACCCTATGAAAGCAAATAAATAAGAAAGCAAGAAAAAACGCCTATCTAACCTATTAAAGCAAATAGACAAGAAGCAAAGACACCTAACTAACCTACTAAAGCAAAAGACAAGTAAACAAAGGCAACTAACTAACCTACTAAAGAAAAAGACAAGTAAGAAAAGACAACTAACTACTGCAAGCAATCAAAGTAAAACTTCTCATTGAACAACTATCTAGCCTAAGAGGCAAGTGGACTAAATGCTTAATGGAAAACTATTTCTAATGCGTTAAAGGAAATCTAAGAGGCAACTGGACTAAATGCTCAATGCAATGCATGAAAGGAAATCTATTCTATTGAAAGAAAGAAATATTAAGAACTATTTCTTAATCTATGATAAGAAAACTACTATCTAATCTATCAAAGCAAAGTCTATCTATCCTACAACAACAAATAAGACTATTTTCTAAACTATGAAAGCAAGAAACTATATCTATGAAAGCAGAAAAACTATTCTTTAACCTATGAAAATTCAAATATAATGTTGGTGGTTGTGTGAATGTCTTCAGTGTCGGATAATATCTTGATGGCACTTGACAACAAAGGACAATTCCAATGGTATAAGCTCAATACTAATATCAATGGAAAAATGAAATGTATGGAGTAAACAATCCAATGAAAACTTAGCCATGAAAAAAATAATGTTAAATACCCTGCATATTCATGTATAAACCATCAACAACATAACGAGACCATCATTATTTAACTAAGAAATTTAATTGCATTTTAATGCTAGGAAAGGAAATTGCGTAGAATAAAACTAGGCTATGTCTACTCTAACCATTCAAACTGCAATAAGGAAATGATTGAAAACATAAATTAAACTATGAAAGTAAATTAACAATCTATGTTAACCAACAACTAATTAAACAAGTTTTATAAAAAAATAAGATGAGCAAGATAAAATTAAAAACTTGAATCAAATCTATCCATCCATCAATCCTTGTCAAAAGAAAACCCAAATCAAACTCTGTTCTATTCTAATTAAACTCTATTTTAAACTTAACTGTAAAATCATAAAAGAAAGCATAATCTAACTGCATATGGGGTTAGTATTAAGAGAGAGAGACTTGCAAGTCTTTTCCTAGTCTATAAAATCAATGCATGCTAATATGTATCAACATCTATCCTGCAAAACAATTAAAACAATTAAGCTACAACAAACTATTTAGGATAATAAAAAAATACATGTACAGGAAAATAAAAAGAGTAATTAAATTAAGAAGTGCACAAATAAACATGAATATAGTTACCAGACTGCTGTTGGGCCCCCCAACAAGTCATGGTCACTCTCTAAAAGCACACCACAAACTCAGAAGGCCAAATTCACCATAAAAATCCAAAAACGCAGTTCTGGCATAATTATGGCAATGTAAAAACTCAAAACAGAGTAAAATAAATTTTCTAACAATTCTAATGCTTATGCTACTTGGTTAACTATCATATGACCATCCTAGTGGTATTTGTAATATTACATACCAATTGGTTGAGCAGACGAGGGTCGAACCACTTCTAATTTCGACAAATTACAATAAATGATGCCCTAACTGACAAAATGGAGTGAGGCAATAATCACCCTCTTTGGACAACTGAAACTAAGTTGTCTGGAGTTCAGTAGCTAAAGGAGATAAGGACAAAGAAAACCCATGTTCTTGATTCTCCCAACACTGGCTACAAATGCCATAACCGCCAACTCGCCTTCCATTTTTGTGCAATACGAAGTGTTGGACAGAGTGTCGGATCGAGTGTCGGATCAAGTGCCAGATCAAGTGTCGGAACTAGAAAAATAGTGCATTTTTTCCCTATAACACCAAAAAATGTGAATTATCTCTTAGAAATCATAAAACATGATGAATTATACTTGATTCAATCATTAAACATGAATTAAATGTACCTTATGGCATTCATACCATTTTATCATGAAATTCTTCAAAAATCTCCTTTAAAATATGAAAAACGCATATGTACATGTGGAAAAAATGTATAATAACTGTCATGAAAGTGATCATATCTCGGGCCCAATAGGGGGTCAGATCAATTGGATGCTTGACTTGGCAGTGTGTCGGTACCCCTGTAGGTGAGGAGAAGATGTCTCTGTATTCTTCCACGATCCCTTCCACTTGATTCTACTGCAAAGAGAGGCATGGTGTAGAGGCCACGAATGTGGTGATGACCTTATGCTTACTATGATCATGGATCACAAATAAGACGAACTTCCTGGTCTGTGAAATGACCTTACTGCATTGCTTAGCAGAGATTAAAGAAATAGTAGTAGGCGATGCTACCTCTAGGATCCTATACATCTGTCCACCTGAAGTAATAATAAAATTGTGG
Source organism: Picea engelmannii (assembly GCA_009831015.1). Taxonomy (NCBI): domain Eukaryota; kingdom Viridiplantae; phylum Streptophyta; class Pinopsida; order Pinales; family Pinaceae; genus Picea; species Picea engelmannii. Next base: position 532,593 of record ML785394.1, read on the forward strand.
GCTCTAGACTCATACACAACATGATCCTTCCACACATATGGTTTCCTAAAATAACATCAAAAACTTCAATGGGAGCAATATCACACAGTACCTCATCTTTGAAAGGCTTGATGTCGTAGGGAAGACAACATTGTTGGTTGACACAAAGATCTCTTCCTTGGCGAAGCCAATCGATGGTGTAGGGTTGCAGGTGAGTTGTCGTTGGCAGGTCCAGATGATTAATGACCTCTGCTAAAATCATATTCTTCTAACTACCACTATCGACAATGAAATGAATCAGATCCTCCTTGATCCACATCTACAAGTGAAAGAGTCATTCCTCTTCCTCTGGTTATTTTGGTCGTAGATACAGTGGCACTGGGCTCAAAATCGATAATCCGCTTCCCTCCTTCGGTATTTGACTCAGAATCATAATCATCCTCTGACTCAAAAGCCTTCAATTCATCAACGAGGGACTGCTGGGAGTGTCATTCTTCGGTGTTGTGCCAAGGACTTTTATGGTACTCACACCATTTTCCTGTGTCCTTCTTTGTCTTCTCATTTCCCTTCTTGTGTTGTAGATTGGAATGGTTGTCCTGAGGGCGACCATATTGAATTTGTTCCTTTCTATGTGGGTTGGGGTTTCCTTTGCCCTGCTTCGGCTGTGAGGGGTTTGCAGATCCAAACTCTCACCTTTTCTGTTTAAATTTATGCTCGATCTTGACAACATATCTATAGGCCGTGCCCAATGAGGTGATGTCTAGGAACTCAATTTCTGTTTGAATGTATCTATGCAAAAATCTGTGTTATTTGAGCACAAGATGACATTCAAAGTATTTGATACCCAATTTGGTGCGTAGGGTGTGGAAAATATTCGTGAAATCTGGTACTGTTTGGTCCCTTTCTTGACTTAGGGTGGTCCATCTGGTGTACTGGTCCTCGCATCTTCCAATAGGGTAGTACTATTATTTAATGGAATAGTGGAATAAATCCCATGTAGGGTCCACCACAACCATTGTATATTCCTCCATGCACCTTTTCTTAGAGTAAGTATCCCTCCAGTCTTTAACATGGGGAATGACCTTGAGGAGTGAAAAAGTGATATTTTCCCTATCGAAAAAATTATGGACCAAAAAATATCCTTCGAGCAGATTCAACCATTTATCTACAACATCTGCATCTATCATCCTAAATTATTGTGAGGTCGACAGATCTCCTTTCCCTCAACAGTAAGGCAAAGTCGGGCTCAAAAGCCTCTATGAAAGTCACCTTTCTTGCAGGTTGTGAAGGTTTAGCCTCTACTGTAATTTTGTTATATAGTTTATTAAATATCTGAGTGAATTCGAGAACTGTTTCTGAATTTTTCTTTCTTAAAGCTATGAACTCGGTTAAATAATAAAGGTGATCTTTCCTCTCTCCCCATTGTCTGAGAAAGGCATTTTCTAACTCGTCGTATGTTCTTATAGAACATGTTGGTATCCCTCAGAACCTAGTTCTCACCTGTCCTTCAAAAGTTTGAAATAACAGTCTTGAATAAACATCCTCATTCTCAAGGCCAAGGATATCAGCAAATTGATCGAAAAAAATTATGTGTTCAGTGGCTATTAAGTCTCCCTCTCTTGTGAAATTCGACAGGTTTTTCATATAGTTTTTAGGTAAATCGTGGAGGGGAACTGGGAGGACTTAAGGATTATACCTAGAATCTACTTTAGAAAAAATTATAGGAGGTGGAGGTGGTCCTTGATCGCCTCCTCGTCCTCCTCCAACACCCAACCCTCCTCTACCTTTTCCACCTCTGACACCACCTCTAGCACCACCTCCTCCAGTAACAACCATTGATAATCTAGGGGATGAAACTTGGAGATTATAGAGAGGATTTTTAAATATGTGTAGTGGTCTTCTGACTACTTTGGGATGAAGGGAAAGGGTTTCTGAGAACTAATCATTAAGAGATAGAAAATCGAAAAAGGGGGGAAAAGAGAGATGAGGACTAGGTTCTTCGGACTTGCAGGATATAGAAATGGGAGATCCAACAGGAGTCGAATAAGAGTGTATTGTATGTTCTTAGAAACTTCGGGAAGTTGGAAATTTTATTTTGGGGACTGATGGAATATCAATCAAAGTAGGTATCGAGATGGGTCTTTTTCCTTTATTAGCAAAGGAGGCAATTGAATCGGTTTTGGTCTTTATCTCGGGTAAAACCAAATCAAGGTTTATGATTTCAGCTTCAACTCTATCAGTCTATGTTTCTCCAAAATAGATTTGGGTGGAAACTTCTTGCAGAGTTAACTATTCAGAAGGAACCTTAGTATTAGACTATGTGGGTTTGGGTTGATAAACCTTACTTGTAGAAGTAGTGGTCTACTTAAGGTATCCCCAAATTTTTTTATAGTCAGATACAGGCGTGGTCTACTTATCGTCGAGGTTTTTTCTGGTATTCCTTTGATCGGATGCTAGTGTATTAGTGGTGGAGTCGCCAAGTGAAAATTAAAATTATCCTTAATACTCTATTCTATCTTTCTTCACTATCAAAGGAAGAAACTTACCATGTCGTTCTCCCAAGGAAAAATAACTTCGTTTCTCGGTCCCCGACATTGGTGCCAAAAAGATGTTGTTCCTGAGATTAAGATTAAGGCTCAAAGAACAATGTTAGGCATTAGGAATTAAAGAAAGTTGGTTTTAAAGGTGATTTTTATTACATTAGTTGTGTAAGAGTTAAATCCTCAAATGAAATAATATCTGAACAAAACAGAGGAAATATTTCATTGTCTGAGTCAATTTATCAAATTGAAAGAGGAGAAGAAAATTATAAAAATATTAAACAAACTAAGGCATCAATGACAGAACCGTCTTACCTTGTTAATAGTAGAAGGAAATGCATAATTCACTCCTGAAATAATATAAGATGTAGTGATCCAAATAATAGGCAGATCTTGTATTTGCTGACAACAAATATAGAGGAAAAATTGCTTGCTAATCAAATACTAAATGAAACGTAATCACAGTAGATGTTGTACTAAATTGTAATCATTCACTTGTTCAGGAGTAACTTAAAGAGAACAGAAGATATGAAACACAAAGAGGGAACATAACTCAAACAACACAAAATTTGGAATCTCTGTATGTACTTGTATTAATACTCGCAAAAAATGAGTTTTCTTAGTTACAATACGGCAAGAAGCAGCCTATGATTATCCTTAGAAAGTTATATTTATACAAAAGTTTCTCAACCTTACATGGTTGGAATTCCTTTTATTTCTAAAATAGTAAAAAATACAAAATGTAAAATGTGAAATGATTCACTTGCAGCTTTTCTGCCAGTCTCGTCATTATGCTGGCATAAGCGTTTTTCTCTCTAGTTCTCCATCTCTGAAACGGATAACGTACACAAGTTATCTCATTTGTTTCCAGCGGTGCTACCTTTTCCTTGCTCAATACATTTGATGCATCTGCTCACAAATTGCGCCACCAGCCTGGAGGGATCTGATAAATTATTAGCCTCAAAATAATATAATTTATTTTCCAATTGAGGTAACCTTTCTTCCATTCGTCTATCTTCTAAAACTATAGACTATAATTGTAGACTAGGCTTCACTAGCCATCTATTTGTCTGAATAATATCAACCTGCTTTATCTGTGAGATTTCAGCCTAAGCCTCTTCCTTATTTGTCTTAATATAAAGTTGATTTTTTGTTATGTCAATCTATCCCAGTACTCCAGAGCTATATTCTTTATCAAGTCCTAATGATTCTTTATTAAGTGAGTGGAAAGCTTCTTCACAAAACTCCTTCACTTCCTTAGCCATTTTCCTACTTTCAACTATGCTAGATTCCCAGGTCCTTAGTATTATATCACCTCTAGTTTGTTTCGAAATGGACAACCTGGAAGCCATAACTACTCCTTTTGCTGACGACACAACTTCTTCTTGGAAGGTAGTCCAGGAAGCAAAAGCTTCTCTCTCTCTTAAACAAATGTTATTTAATGCTTGATCTATCACTCGAAAATGATCTTGGACAATTTCAACCTTAGTGAGAAGGCTTTGATGTGTTTCTTCCAGTTCCTTTAGCGCTTCCAATGCCTGAGCTTGGAACATTGTTATATATCCAATCATTGTTGGCCCTTGGGTATGGAATCAAGATAAGATCAAGGAAGAAGAGGTAAAATGCGAACTTCGTGCGAGACACAGTGACTGTTACTGGGTCGAAGTAAGAAAAAGAGCAGAAAAGAGGGAGAGAATCCCAAGAAATCTAGTCGTTGGATGAGGATATCAGAGATGAAAAATAAGAAAGGTACATGGATCGAGGACAACTCAGATAATGGGAAAATCCACCATTAGCACCGAGTGGGAAGAAAGGAGAGACAGGCTAGCAAAGCCCGGGAAAAGAGGGTCAAGTTGACCTAGGGTTTTAGACACCTAGGGTTTGTATATCTAGGGTTTTGAAACCTAGGCCTCGACCTAAGGCTGTCGGTGAGGGACTATATTGTATAAATAGAGGTCGAGAGGACCTGGGTTAGGTCGGTACTATTGTTGAGCATTGTTATTGAGTTTTTTTCATTGAGAGAATATTGTATTGTGAGTGAAAGCAGGGCCGAGAGTAAGATCCTTATGGCATTGTAAGATCTTCAGCTGGGTGCGAAGATCAAATCCTTTAGTTGGGTGTGCAGGAGGGGGAGAGAAAGAGAGAAGAAGAAGAAGAAGAAGATCTGCTAGCAGAGAGCGCAAACAAGAAATGTAAGCTTTACCTTAATATATCATAAGCACATTTCTGTGGACATAACCCTGGAGAGAGGGTGAACCACATATACCTAGTGTTATGTGTGTATGATTGATGCTTTATATTTGTCTTTGATATACTATTATTACATTATTGTATTAGATCAGATCTATAGAATGTGGAGTAGATTTTAGTGATAAGTGAGCTAGATATACTGCATTGTATTGTGTCAAGATCCACTTGATATTCCCCTGGTTGTAGACATCTCTGTCCTCCAACCCCCCCATAGCTACGTCGGGTGAGACTGCATCTGCTTTGCAGGTGTTGCCAAAAGGGCCAGTAGTTAGGGCTTGTTGGTGCGCTCTTGGAGTGAACCTTGGGTTTGCCCCTGTTCCAACAAATGGTTCCATTGCCGTGATGGGAATCTTTGTGAGGGAATGTCAAGGTGGTTCCCATTGAAGATAGAGATTCAAAAGTGGATAGAAGATCAAGAAAGGGACTTCGCTGAAGCCCAAAACAAGAACCCTAAGATGAGTACTGAAGATTGGCTACAAATATACATTTTCACCGACATCCACGAGATCTTATTTGGAGGAATCCATCATGAGTTGTTTGAGTGGTTGTCTAGGTTAGTTGATACCCAGTTCGAGATCAGATCTAGACCCCCTATGGTTTGGACATTGATGTTGATCCAGAAGGTTCAAAGAGTCGACAACGGTGTATCCAGAGCAGTAGATCATTAGTTTGATAGTACCATTGGAGGATATATCACCGAATTTGTTGTTGACATAGTAGAATCATATAGCCAAGCTGAGAGATACTTTTTCAAAGGACCCAGAGGGAAATTTTTTCATTTTCTTAAGTTAAGAATCAAGATGCTCTTGCATGAGAAGAACGTTCTAAAGATACAGTAGATTGGTTGACACAGAAGTTGGATATACGTGCAATGGGAAAGTGTTTAGAGGGGTTCACCTTGAGAACCTGTTCAATAAAAAATATGGAGAAGAAGGTTTCTACAGTGGGGAAGAGGAAGATATAATAGACGAAGAATGTCCAGAACCTTCTAGGCCAGAGGAAGGAGAAACTGAAGAACTTTGCCAGGACGAGACAGAAAAATCAAGAGCTGCATAGACTGTTGAGGTAAGTATCATTAACCCTACTGTTGTTTCAACAACACTAGGAAATTAGAGTCATTAGAGTCCTCAGAGTGTTACTATTATTAGTTCAACATCTACTGAGACAGGAAACCCAAGTAGCTCTATGGTGGATGAGATGAGTTTCCCTATCTTTAGAGGGGATGAATCTTAAGACCCAGATCAACATTGGTTCTTGTGTGAAGCTGTGTGGAATATTAAGAATGTCACTAATGAGGTCGTCAAAAGAACCTAGTTCAACACTACTCTTAGAGATCGCGCACTAAGCTGGTACATGAAGCTTGTCTAAAGACTTGCATAGACCCAACCATTTAATGGGATCAAGAACACACTGATTGCAGAATTCAAGAAACCCAAATCAGAGTCACAATGTATTACAGAGCTGAAGGAGATCAAACAGAAGGTTGTCGAACCTGTCTGTGAATTCGATCAGAGATTCAAGACCTTAACAGGCCGATAAACTTTTAAGATCATAGATGAACATAACAAAGAATGGTTCATCATTGCGTTGTTACCACACATCAAAGTTACTCTGATGCAACAAAAAATTTCTTCGCAGCCTGAGGCACTGGAGATCACCATGAAGCTTGAATTAGCCCCTATGGGAGAATCCATCTCTGGTATGAGCCAGATCTTGAGCTAGCTGACTAGTTTGTCTTTACATGTCAAAGACATAAAAAAGGATAAGGGAAAGGACAAAAGAGAAGACATTTGGTGTGTCAAATGTAGATCAGAGGGCCATGATAAGGAACACTGCCCTACATTTCATGAACATCTAGCCTCAGGAGATCCAATCCCCTTGAAGCAAGTCACATTGCCCTGGTGCGAAGTATGTCGAAACCGACATCGCCCTAGTGAGTGTTATTACATGCAAAAGTATGTTTAGACACCTGCAAACCTATATTGCACTTTATGTAAGTCAATAGGGAATCATTATAGAGACTGTAGGGCCTACGACCTCATGCATGAAAGGTCAAGAGATGTATACAAGATCCAAGGCGAAGTACAACAAGAAGGAAACACTACACATTACAACTCCCTGGGAAGAGGAAAATTCAATCCTCACGGTGGATAAAGAGGATGAGGACGAGGATGAGGAATGGGCCAAGGCTGAGGACAAATAATTTTTTATAACTGCACACAGTTAGGACATCTAACAAGGTATTGTCATAACCCTTGTACTACTTTCAATTATTGTAATTCTTTTGAGCATGTTATAGAAGATTTCCCTATGTTGTTGGATAAGCTTCAAGAAAGACGAGGACCTCAACAGAACCCTCAAGTGTAGTTGATATATGTTGAAACTCATAGAGAATACCATAGAGTCGCTTTTATTACTCGAGGAGGTGATGTTATAGGAGAAGATAGAGTGACCAAGAGAAATACTACAGAAGACTCAGGAGTCAGAAAAGTTGCAGATAAGACTCAAAATTTTGATGCCAAGAAAGAAAGATGAACATTTGAATATGCAAGGAAAGAATTTATAGGAGATCAAGGCTCATCATCAAGAACATGGCCAAAAGTAAGAGAATATGGAATTCCACTGGTATTCAATCAGTCTGCTTCACCGAGAGAGGGAAAACAGGTAAGCAAGCTCATGGAATTTCTTTATACTTGTATTAAGCTAATCTAGGATGAAAACGCTGTAAGCAAACTTTAGAATTTAATCAAGCAATATGAGCTAGGAAAGATAGACCCCTTTATGAATAGTGAAGTACACCAAATTGGGAAAAGGAGAAGGAAAAACAAAGAATTACACTTGAATTTTAGGATAAGTGAGTATGGCATAAACTATGCGGTCCTCAACTTAGGGTCAAAGGTTAATGTCATGACAAACTTGGGCACTGATGTGAAAAAAAAGTTATTTTATTCCATTATAAGGCTTAGGATGGCTAATTAGCAAGTTGTCAGCCCATTTGGATGACTGGAGCATGTCCTTGTGGACATCGATGGAGTGAGGACCTTTGTAGATTTTGAGGTCATTGAAATTGTTCATGACAACTGCCCTTACCCGACACTATTAGGAATTGATTGGGCATTCAACAACTCTACTGTCGTTGATTTTAAGAAGAGGTGTATGACATTTGAAAGAGACAACCTAAGGGTCATTGCACCTTTAGATCCAGATGAAATTTAGAGATACACAGAACCCATCAGAGAAGAAGACCACACATATGAATTGGAGAATATCTACAAACTGATAGCGAGACAATAGGATAACGTTAATCCTATGACTGATGGGAATATCAGCTGGAGAACTGACAGTGTATGCTCATCAGAATCCGAAGAAGAACTAGAAAATTGGCAAAATCATATGTATGAAGTATTCACAAGAAGGTGTGCCAGGCAGACCAGAGAAGTTTGTTTGATTGGTACAACAGTGAGAAACTTACCCACCTTTGATGGTTTGAATGCATTAGAGACCTTCTTGTTGGAATTTGAAGAAATTATACCAACACAACATACGTTTTTGGCAATGGATGAGGCCCTGAAAGGTACACTAGCAAGATGGTGGGGGACGCAAAAAAGAAATATTACAAACTGGGTACAATGTCGAACCTTGATGACAACGCGGTTCTCAACCCAAGTAGAAATATGTGAAGTGAGGTACACAGGTTGAGGCTTCCCAAAGGAACATGTGCAAAGCTTTGAAGAATCCTGGAGTGATATTCCACAAGATAAATGGGTGTACAAATTCATCAACATGTTGGACACCACACCTATCAACTGGTACCTTCAAGCGGAGTTGCTCCTTGTCACTGCAGATTGGGAAGGTATGATTCAGAATTTTATCACCACCTTTCTATTTGAGAGTGAATAAACTTCAGTAGACCTTTCTATTGTGAGTCAGAAAGTATTCAAAGAGGCATCTATCCCCCCTATGGAATAAGAAGAGGATGAATGGACTACGCCTCTCGAGAAATTGCAGGGCTGCTACAACATCAATGTTGATGACGATGATGATCCTAGGAAGATACACATCACTAAAACAAAAGGCCAAAGATATGTGGAAGGACCAAGACTTGAGCTACCATTTATTGGTCAGCCAATCAAGATCAAAAAGGTCAATTGTTTCAGGATTAATCCATAAGTGCGGACACAAACCGATCTCCCTAGATCCACCTGGATCTAGAACAAAACAGGACAGAATAATACACCTTCCCTAGATCTAGCCTATTGAATGAACTGAGAGATAAGGATTATGAGCATACCTTAAGAACGCTTTCCTAGGTCTCTGTTGTTCCAAGCTTTGCTCCAATGATCTTGCACCGTTCAGATCACAACAGTCCAAACCAATTGAAGTAAAGATAGATTAATATATTCAATAGCTAGTCTATACATGTGATTAAGGAATCATGTAATAAAGTGACATCATCTTTATGGGAAAGGGACATATTACTGTATTGAATTAATTGAAAGTGAAACTTACAACCTGAGCCTTGATGTCGTAGGTCTCCTTTCGATGGCTTCTAGTTCTGACACACACACTTGCTCATGCATGAAGAAAATAGACCACTTTTGATGACCTTGCTGTAGTCTCTTGCTGCTGTAGCATCAGTCCTTCATATAGGCTTTCAACAATTCTCCAATCAATCTCTTGCTAGCTTGATTCTAACCTTTTCCATGAGCCATCTCCTTAATATATAGGAGAATATAATTTAGTTACTTGGATAGGAAATGATCCCAAGATATCTGGAATGCCAGCACTTGAACAACCATTCGTTAGCCAACTCATTCTTCTCGAAGATTCTCTTCTAGAAGGCTCGAGAACTTCATATTTTTCCTCTTTAAGAATATGTTCTCACCCTGGCAATGATTACAGTGCGAACTATCTGCACCCTAGCTTAATGCAGCCTGCGAGAATTAGGAATTCTCGCAGGCAGCTATATAGGTAGCCTGCGAACATCCCTTAAAAGCATGATTTCTGGAAGCAGACAAGTGTAACTTTTCTCAGGAAAGTGTTCTTAGTGAAGAGCTTGATTTTCAATCATCATGACATCATCATAACATTATCACGATGACCAAGTTCACAAAATTTTGCTAATGTCGAAGATTATTGGGATGCTGCTACCATTGACAAAATTACAGAGCTATTGCATGAATATCAAGACTTGCTTCCCACCAAGTTCACTAATATTAAGGGAATCAAAGGACCTATGGGAGATATGAGGATACCTTTGAAACTATATGCAAAGACATTCAAGAAAAGACCCTATAGATTGAACTCGAAATACAAGGAAAAAGTGAAGATTGAGCTCGATGGAATGCTGGAAGAAGGGATTATTGAACCTGTTGAAGAATCATAGTGGATCAGCCCTATGGTGGTACAAGACAAGAAGATAGGCGAAATCAGGATATGTGTAGACCTCAGGAAACCGAATGATTCCTATCTGCATGAACCTTTCCCTACACCATTCATTGACGAATTATTAGACAATGTAGAAGGCCATGTGGTATGCTCTTTTACAGATGAATTTTTTTGGATACCATCAGATCCGGATTGCCAAGGAGGACCGCCACAAGACCATGTTTGCCATAAAATGGGGATCATACCAATATACAGTGATTCCATTTAGACTGAAGAATGCCCCAGCCATCTTTTCCAGGGTGGTGGTTGAAGCGTTCAAAGAATTTTTGCATAAATTTCTAGAAGCCTATTTTGATGACTGGACTGTGTTTAGTTTGATGAAAAATCATATTGAATGTCTAAGGCTAATGTTGGATAAATGCAGGCAGTGTCAAATTTCTTTAAATATGAAGTGCATATTCTTCTCACCATTTGGAGTGTTATTAGCCCATATTGTATGCAAGCAGGGATTGTTGGTTGATCCATCTAAAATTGAAATTATAGTTGATTTTTCACCTCCGACTTCAGTTAAACAACTGCGCATTGTGCTAGGACACACTGGCTATTAAAGGAAATTTGTTAAAGTCTATGCCCAAATTATAGCACCGATGGAGAAGCTGCTGAAGAAGGACTACCAGTTTGGTTGGACAGATGAATGCCAGTAGAACTTCGACACACTAAAACAAAAGATGGTTACTGCGCCCATTCTAGTTTTCCCAGTTTGGACTAAAGAGTTTCTTGTTCATGTTGATGCAGTGTCCATTGCATTGGGAGTTGTGTTAGCACAGTCGGGAACAGGAGACATCAATCACCCATTATCCTTTGCTAGAAGGAAGTTATCCACAGCAGAAATTAAATACACCACCACAGAGAGAGAAGGATTGGCCATGGTGTAGGTGCTACAAAAATTTTTCCACTACTTATTGGGAGGACATTTTTAAATGTTCACAGATCACTCCACGTTGAAGTACCTAGTCAACAAGCCAGTGTTGGGGGGGAGAATATGTAGATGGCTTCTGTTGTTTCAAGAATATGATTTTGAGATCATAGTTAAGCCAGGAAGAATGAACAAGGGCCCTGACCACTTGTCAAGGTTGGAACATGGAGAAGAACCCACCAGTTTGGAGGATACATTGCTGGATGCACAACTACTCACCATCAAAAATATCGATGACCACTTCACAGAAATAGTCCAGTTCCTGTCAACAGGAATGGCACCTAGTGAGTATACAATTCCCCAGAAGAAGCAACTAGCAGTGCGTGCTGCAGACTTTTCACTAATAGTGGGTCAGCTATACAAGATGGGATCTGATGAGATACTAAGAAGATGTGTTATGGAGGTAGAATGCCCACTGATCCTCACATAATCTCATGAAGGCATTGAAGGAGGAAATTATCCAGGGAAAGCAACTACACAGAAGGTTTTGCAAGCTAGCCTTTGGTGGCCTACCTTACATAGAGATGCTAAAGATTATGCTAGAGCCTGTTATGTGTGCCAGAGAGTTGGGAGACCATCCAGAAGAGATGAAATGTCGTTAGCACCGCAGATGACCCTACAAGAATTTGAAAAATGGGCCATTAACTTCGTGGGACCTATCAACCCACCAGGGAAGCGCACAGAAGCAAGGTATATCATTACTGCGACTGAATACTTAACCAGATGGGTCGAGGCCAGAGCAATAAAGGAATCTAGTGAAACTATAGCTGCACGATTTATATTTGATGACATAATAACCAGGTTTGGATGCCCCAAGATGCTTATGAGTGACCAAGGCACACACTTCATCAACCAGACAGTTGAAGCATTCATTGAGGAGTTTACCATCTACCATCAGAAGAGCACACCTTATTATCCTCAGGAAAATGGAATAGTCGAAGCATTCAAAAAAATCTTGGAGACAACACTGACGAAGATTTGTAATGTGAATAGGGATGAGTGGGATTTAAGAGTACCTGTAGTACTTTGGGCCTATAGAACCACTTTCAAGAAACTGACCATGCAGACCCCTTTTAAGATAGTCTATGGTCTCAAAGTTGTTGTTCCAATGGAATACTTGGTGCCAAGTTTAATAATTGTTGCATTTAGAGACATGGATGATACTGGTGTTGTTTAGGAGAGGCTTTCACAGTTGGTTGAACTAGAAGAAGACAGATTTATTACAAGATTTCATCAGCAGGTTCAGAAGGACAAAGAGAAGGCTTAACATGATAGGCACATCAAGAATATGGAATTCAAGAAAGGTGATTTAGTATTGATATATGACAACAAGTTTATAAGACACCCAGGTAATTTCAGAACGCATTGGCTAGGACCATATGAGATCGCCTATGTTACAAAAGGAGGGGTTGCACAACTGGAAACTTTGAAGGGAGAATGGAAGGAAGGATTGGTAAATGGGAGTCAGTTGAAGTTGTACTATGACAACCAGCAGCCTCGCAGCTCTCAGTAAAAAAAAGAGGAAAATGGTCTAGGTATTAGGTGTAGTTGAAATTGGGTACCAAAAATAGAAAAGACAGGATGCATAGGGATGGAGAGGAGGCATAAAGTAGAAAGCAAAGACTTCACTACGTAGTCCAAAGTCGAGGTACAACAGAGGATCATATCTGAAGTGCCTTGGGACGAGTCACATGTGAGTGTTGGGGACATGTTGGCCCTTGGTTATGGAATCAAGAGAATATCAAGGAAGAAGAGGTAAAATGTGAACTTCGTGGGAGACACAGTGACTGTTACTGAGTCGAAGTAAGCAAAAGAGAAGAAACGAAGGAGGAAGCCCAAGAAAGCTAGTCGTTGGATGAGGATATCAGGGATGACTGTTAAGTAAGGTACATGGATCGAGGACAAATCATATAGCAGGAAAATCCATCGTTATCACCGAGTGGGAATAAAGGAGAGATCGGCTGGCGAAGCTCGGGAAAAGAGGGTCAAGTTGACCTAGGGTTTTAGACACCTAGGGTTTGTATATCTAGGGTTTTGACACCTAGGCCTCTAACTAAGGCTATCAGTGAGGGAATATATTGTATAAATAGAGGTCGAGAGGACCTGGGTTGGTTCAGTACTATTGTTGAGAATTGTTATTGATTGTTTTTCATTGAGAGAATATTGTATTGTGAGTGATGGAAGGGCTGAGAGTAAGAGCCTTATGGCATTGTAAGATATTCAGCTGGGTGCGAAGATCAAGTCTTGCAACTGGGTGCGTAGGAGGGGGAGAGAAAGAGAGAAGAAGAAGAAGATCTGCAATCAAAGAGCACAGACTAGAACTGTAAGCTTTACCTTAATATATCATAAGCACAGTTCTGTGGATGTATCCTTAGAGAGAGGGTGAACCACGTATACCTAGTGTTATGTGTGTATGAACCTTCCTTTAGGTGCATTTCTCTCTTCACCACAACCTTCCTTTTCTTGTTGAAAAAGAAATTGGAAAGAGGAAAATATTCAACCAAAATGGGTGTGAGGTCCTCTATGAATACTAACTCTACATTTGGGTTCCCTCTAGTGAATTGTAACAATGTGATGAACTGGATGGGGCTACCTATTTCAGTGGACAACTGTTTCCTGGCCGCATTTGTAGTTGATTTATCTGGTGTAAACAATGGTCCTTCTTCTCCCTCCTTTGTCAGTGTCTCTGCTTGATCTTTGGCTTGGTCACCTAATACATTTGTTGATGGGATATCTTCTTTTTGAGTTGACACCTCAGTCTTATCCAAAATTCCCCGGATTTATTGTCTGCTGGAGGTTACTGCTTCTGAGTTTCGGTTCTGTGTTTTTTGTGTAGCTGGAGCCATCAGGGTTCCTCCTTGTAACACTTTAGGGAGGCTACTTCTTCGGTCCCTCTGGAAGTCGTAAAAATCAATCATTTTATTGAGTGACAGAGCTCAAACTTGACTCAAGACCTATAGATAGGATCTCTCTCCTTGGAAAATCTCTTCTTGAGGGGAATCTTCGTATTCATACCTTTTCAAATTGCAGCTGGCCATGTGATTACCCACAACCTTCTGCGGGTCGTGATTTTTAAATTCAATGCTGACCATATTTATTTCTTCCAAGGATGTGACCTCTACTTTAGAGTGACCAAAATCCAATAGAGAAAATGTACCAATCTGCAAGGGAAAAGAGGGCCATGCCTTCTTCTGTACTTCTTTGAGCTCCTTACTAATACCACCGAGCACAGTTTGTCATGCGACCTCTCAGAACACTAGTCATTCTAGTAAAAATTGTGGCAGAGCATATGGAGGAAATGAACATCCAAAAACCCTAATATAGGAGAAGTGTTCTTCAACATACCAGTCTGCTATTCTTCCCAGGTTACTCACAATTTTGTCGAATATTCTGGGAGGTGGGAAGCCATATATGGCAGTGTGCATCAACACCACTACCCAGTTGTAGATCTTATAAAAGAAGTCTTTTTCCTTTTCTTCCCAAAGATTAGAATGATAAATATGTATGGGTTGGACACTATTTGGAGTTCAACTCCATTCCATCAGTGGAAAAGGCATCATGAAACATATGACATCCATAATATAAGACAACATGAAAAATTGGGCTAGTTTCCCCTTGGCTCTTAGTGACTGATATGTTGCGATCTCTTGAACCAAACAGTCTAACAATATCTTTGCCCAGTCAAAATAGTACCTTTTTGATACTGTGTGTATAATAGGTACCCACGGTAAAAAGAAACGAGTTGTTTTTTCCTTCCCTTAGAGCCTACACATCATCATTTCCATGTACATTATGTGGGGTTCTAGTGTGACAACTAGGTATATACCATGGGAGTCCTCTCTGAACTTCTCGGGGTGAGAATAACAGTCTTTAATTAAATTGGGAAGGTTTTTTCCGTATTGGTCACATTCCTTCTTGTTGAAATCTACTAGGAAATTTGCATTGTAAACGAAATTGGATATCAGAGAAAATTTGTACATCAGCTATAGATGTTCTGGCTTGAAAGACCCAACTGCGACATTTTGCGAATTGAAAATAGTCTTGGTTGGTATATCTACGTGGTCTAGTGCCCAACCAATCATATCATTGTAGGGAAAGAGCTTAGGCCTTGTCGCTATCTTTTGTAGCTCTGACTGAGAAACAATTTTGTATTTGGTAGATAGGTCTTCCTTCTCGTTGTCGCTTGAATCATATGGGAAATTTACCAATTCATATTGTAATATGTTGAATACTTGCATCCAGGATTTGACAGTGTCTATGCTTCTGGGAGAGGTGTCAGAGAGAACATATGCGTTCTGGCTCAAACTTTCACTAGTCTGTTTAGGTGCTTTCCATGGAGCCATGGTATCAAGCCTTTGAACTTTTTTATCTTCCATAAGAAAGAAGTAAAATCCTTCAGTTGGAAAAAAATAGAACTCAGTAAAATGCATAATGAAATTCAAATTCACATTCCTTTTCCTTTAATCACATCGATCAACCAATACCTTCACTGACAGAGTATTTACTTTCTTTAATGAAACATATTCAAGCGGTGGCTCAAAATATTATTTAGAATGATTGCCTTAAAGGCATTATTAATGGCATTTATTTTTGGTGGTTCATGCTCGGGAAAAGCACATACACAATTTGAATCTATTTGAGTCATCATTAAGCAATGGATTAGTTAAGAGATAATTTTTGTTAAATAATCAATTAATCATATTTATCATTAAGTAAATTTCGACATTTCGGCTCTCGGGAGATCTTATAACAGCCTGAGCTATAACTTACGAAATGCGAAATCGCGATGTGATTAATTATTTTTAATTGTGTTTAACCCTTTTAATTAATCATGATTAAACTCAAAGATTTCTGGGTTTTGGGTCTCATGATATTGATAGTTTCTATATGTTAGGATCCCCGAAACGTGAAATTGTGATAAGATTTATTAATCGTTAATTTTTATTAACCCTAAAATAACCCGATTTAACTTAATATGGTTTCATGACTTCGTATATCGGGACTTTGGAGTTCTTACATGTTGGACCATTAGTATCACAAAACCCTGAAACCTGGCATTTCGAAGGTAGCCTTTAGTGATTTGACCTTTTAACGAGTGGGTGACTCCATAACTTTTAAGGATTTCAAATCATTGGATTCAACAAAAGACTTCATCAATGGTGATATTCAAGCGCGCGTGTGTCCTTATTTAAACAAGAATGAAACTTATCTAAGTCTAAAGTTTAGAAAAATATATATGTTCCAACACTTCAAATAATGGAATATCAAAATTTACTTGTACCTTGAAGAGGGTTGCATGGCCTCTTGATGAAGATGCTTCACCTATGGGCAGCCGTCGAAGGATATGTAGAAATTTGTCCATCATTTTGTTCCTTTGTTGCACGAGGGTTTCCTCGAGCAACATTTTAATAGGATCTCATGTTCCATCATATTTCCTTTCATCCCCCATGGTATTTTGTCGGGATCATCACGACCGATCTTGTAATGGTTCAATTGGTTCGAGTCCCAACTTCTTGTACCCAGATCTTGTCGGGGACATGCACGAAGAAAAATAAATGAAGAGCAGACTTATCTGATACCACTGATCCAGATTTAGGATAAAAATGAACTGATTAACATATTGAATACAATAAACACATATATATGAATAATAACACAAATATCCAGTGGACAATATCTTCTATTAAATAATGAAATAGGATGAAACTATAAAACTGCAGAACTGAAACACTTGCTCAAATGGTGGTATCTATCTCTAAGAAGAGATGTGGCTACTATGCACATCCTTCTGAGAATAATAAATTACAATTAGGCTCCATAGGCCTTTTTGATATTACTCATGAATTCCAAAACCCTAGACATTCAAAAACCTAACCCTAGAAGGTGAAACGCCAAAAGTCATGTGGGCCCTATGGGCAAGTTGGTGTAATTTGGTACGTGAACTTCCTAGGGTCGTAACTTTTTCATACGACCTTCGGTTTAGGTACGTGATAGCCCATTGGAAAGGTCTTTCAGAGAAATACACATTCCTTCATCAAACTCTGACTTCGTCTACAGTTTGACTACGACGAGCCAAAAAAACAACATTTAGGGCCCCAAGACGGCCCTGGAAGTACAACAAGATGTGTTCACATGAAAACATACAATATAAGCCAGTTGGATTAGGAAAGAGGCCACCCATATCCACCTGGAGGATGTGTGGGGATTCAAACATCCCTAGAAGTGTAGAATCCACAATTACAAAGAAGTACCAAAGAACGTGCTAAACAAAAAATGGACATGGGGAGCCAATTGGAATAGGTGGGTGGCCACTAATATCCACCTGGATCAATATTTTGCAAGTGTTCTCACCAAGTCTTATTGTAGATGGGGCTTTCATCCATATACACCACCAAAAAATAGTTAGTTAAATTCCACAAGATATCATTCATCATCCTCATGAAATTTGTTGTAGAATTTGTCAAACCAAAGTGCATGACCAACCATTCACAAAGACCTTCTTTTGAATTGAAGGAAGTTTTCCATACATATGACTCTTCTATTGGGACTTGATGGTATCCAAACTTCAAATCAATCTTACTAGATTATTTGGCCCCCTTGAGTTGATCAAGGAGATTGTAGATTTGGGGAATTGGGTATCGGTTCATGATTGTCCTGTATTTATTCTAAACCATCATGATTGGGCTTCTACAAGGTGATGAGTTGGGTCGGATTTTCCCCTTGTGGAGAATTTATTGGATCTGATGCTTGATATCCTCATTTTCTAGCATAGAGCGACGATAGACTATCCCATTGGGTAGCAGTGCATCGGGGGTTAGATCGATAGAGTGTTTGACCTGACAGTGTAGAGGTACTCCAATAGGTGATGATAATATGTCTTTGTATTCTTCCATGACCTTATCCACTTGCTTTTGTCTACCGTGGAGGACATGGATGTGGCTGCAACCTTTCACTCACTCTGAGAGAGAATCATGAAGAAGACAGACTTCACATTCTGACACATGACCTTCCTCCATTTCTTGGCACAGATCAAGGAAATAACACTATGTGGGACTACCTCGAGCATCCCGTACAATTTCCTGTTCAAAGTAATAATAACAATCTGAGGACTAGAATCATATAGAGCATGAAATTTCCATAAATAAGGTTTTCCCAAAATAACATCACAAACTTCAAGGGGAGAAAAATTACACAATACCTCATTTTTGAATGGCTTGATTCTATACTACAGGCCCCATTGTTGGCTGACGCGAAGATCACTTACCTGACAAAGCCATCCAATGGTGTAGGGATGTGGGTGCAGCATTATTGATAGGGCTAGCTACTTGATGATCTCTACTGAGATGAGGTTCCTCTTGCTATCACTATCAATCATGAAGTGCAACAGAGTGCCTTTTATCCACATCTGTGAATGAAGGAGGTTCTCTCCTTCCTCTAGCTCATCAGGTTCAACAGGTTGGATCGTGGTGGTAGAAATGGTGGCACCAAGTTCTGTGCCAATGATTCATCTCCCCTTTTATAGTTATAACTAAAAGTCCAAACCCACATATGATTCAGAGGATTTTACCTTAGCCACCAATGAATACTTTGAGTGACAATCAACAATTTTATGGCAGGGGCTCTTATGGAAGTCGCACCACTTCTCGATATGTCTCTTCATATTCCCATTGTCCTTCTTTATTTATGGCTTGGACTAGTTTCCATAAGTTTTCCCATATTTGTTATTTCCTTTGTTCTGTGGGTTGGGGTTTCTCTTGACCTTCTTCTATTGTGAGGGGTTCCCAGACCCAAACTATCGCATCTTTTGTTTCATCTTCTACTCGATTTTGATGTATATCAATAGGTCATTCCCAAGAATCAGATGTCCAAAAAATCCATTTATGTCTAGATGTATCTATGTAGACTGTCACGGTACTTGAGCACTAGATGTATTTCAGTATATCTAATACCCATATTGGTGTGCAAGGTATGGAATACCTTAGTGAACTCTGACACTATTTGGTCTCTTTCTTGCTACAGTGTGGTCCATATTATATACAAGTCATCAACACTTCCAAGAGGGTAGTATTTTTCCTTAATAACATCCATCAAGTAACCCCAAGTGGGTGAAACTACAAATAATGTGGATCCCTCTATTTCATTTTTCTCACATAAAGTCTCCCACCAATCTTTGACATGGAGGATGACCTTGAGGAGCACAAATGTAATATTTTATCTATCAGAAAAGTTGTGGACAAAAATATACCCTTATAGAAGTTTTAACCATTTATCTACGACATCAACATATATTTGACCTTCAAATATAGGAATATTAAAATTTATCTATACCTTCAAGGGGTTGGTGCCGCCACTTGAGGTGGATGCATCACTTGTCGGTAGTCATTGAAGGATTTGTCCAAATTTTTCCATCATCTCATTCCTTTATCACTTTAGGGCTTCCTCGAGCAACATTTTTAAAGGATATCCTATCCTATCGTCTTTCATTTCTCCCTCAATGGACATTTTCTTGCACGTGTGAGAGCATTTTTCCTCAAGAGAAACAAGCTTGAGACCCAACTTTCTATACCCTAACCACGTCGGGGACATACATTAAAAAATGACAAGGAGAAGACCACTCTGATACCATTGATCCAGATTTATGAGAGAAATGAAATTAAACCACATATTTATAATATTAACAAATAAACAATGAACAATAATAGATATATGGTAAAACTTGGCATCTATTAAATAAGAAATATGTTGAAAACTATAAAATGCAGACTGAAAACAAGCTTGTTAGAATGGTGGCATCTTATCTCTGAGAAGAGATGTGACAACTATGCTCATTTGCAAGAAGATGAGTACAATGAGGCTATGAAGTCATTTTTACAAGAAACATGAATTCCAAAACCCTAGACATCCAAAAACCTAAGCCTGGGAGATGAATCACCAAAATTCATGTGGGTCTCATTGGGGTAAGTTAGTACATCAAATTCTTGGGGTTGTAATGTTTGCATATGATCTTTGTTTAGGGGGCACGATAGATCATTGGAAATTTATTGACGAGGAGATTCATTTAGAGGAATCAATATGAGCCTTTGGCTCTCATTGAGGTTCCTGATCACAAAAAAACATATTTTAGGCCCTCAAAATTTCCCCAGAAGTTCAGGAACCGAAAAATGGCTAAAAATAGTAAGTTGCCAAAAATTGTTTTGAGCTAGTTGGACAAGGTGGGTGGCCATCGAGATCATATTGGATTTGGGAATTTGGAATTAATACATATGTGCCTCAAATATTCATATATAGGAACCAAGACATTGGATTCAAGAGGAAATATCGATATGTCTTGGGGGACATTGGTTTCATGAGGGAAGCTCGATATGTCTTAGACATGTGCTCCAAGAGGGAACCACTAGATGTATGGCATGGAAAACGTTCATGAGTGAAACTTGATTTTGGACACTTCAGGATATTTCGGTGTCCAATATACATTCATGTACCCAAGGATAAAAGGACCAAGCTAGGCCCTTCACACATAAAGGGTATAGTTGTGGGGTACAATGAGTCTTCGAAGGCATACCATATCTACATCCCTGGTCAGAGATAGATTGAGGAAAGAAGAGATGTCACCTTTGATGATTAGGTATCCTTCAGGAGATATATAGTATCTCACATGGATATTGATAGTGTGAGACAAAAAGGGATGGTGCCTTCTCCCCCTCACCCTCCAACAGTTTAGAGGGAGACAATTGAGCTTGTTGATCCAATTGATCTCATTCATCCTATAGATCTAGTTGATGTTTCGAGAGATATTTTAGTAGGTAGGAAGTGACCTACATGGTCTCATCAAAATCTACAGGAGGAAAAATAACATGCAACCCCTCGTGGTACCTTCTGAGAGAGAAATATACCTCAAAGATATTCGTGCTATGTCATAGATATGAGCCACATCATTGATTTTGAGCCTTCCTGTTATGAGGAGGCATCTAGTTCGCTAGTATGGAGAGATTCCATAATGGAGGATTATCAATCCATCATGAAGAATGATATGTGGGATATTGTTCCAAGAACTGAGGGGAGTTCTGTAGTAACTTGCAAGTGGATCTATAAGATCAAGCACATAGATGACGGAAGAATCAAGAAGCACAAAGTGGGATTTGTTGTTAGAGGATTCTCTTAGGTGGAGGGAATAGATTATGAGGAGACATTTTCTCCTAATGCTTGAGACACTTCTATCCAGACTGTTATCCCCATTTTGTAGATAACCAAGAAGATCATGTCTCGAGGCCCTCAGGTTGTAGATATGGAGTGTAGAGAGACTACATGAGAATCAATACCCTTTTGCACATATGGAAAACCCACTCACCACCACATATGGTCATACTTTTGCAGATGGAATCCACTAGACCAGTTGGCTACTAGAAGGCAGTGGGCCTTGCTCCATGAGGTACAAATCAGTATTATGGAGAACATCCTTTCAATATTCAATCCATTTGATTATCTTGTATATTATATTTCTCTATATTTCATGATATCTTCTTAGACATTGTGCCTTTTCCCTGCTTCACCTTGGTGGTTGACATTGTGCCCTAGTAAGTGGTTTTCTGTGGGGATGGGTTTTCTACTAGGAACTCCCGTAATGAGCCATCGTACTGTTCCCAACCATACTTACCATTTTCCATCATTATTCCCCTCCATTTCCTTATCTCTTGGGATTTTAGGGTGTATTGACCCAAGAACGGGTTGTCCCTCATTATATCAGAAGAAGGGGCTAAAGGCCTATAGGGGTTGGTGTTGGGAAAATGATAAAAGCCTTATATAAACCTTCCATATGCTTCACCCAGGGATTACCCAAGAAAACAATGAAACATTTATCTTTGAATAAAGGGGACCCACCATATAATAAAAAAATTCTTCAAAGGTTAGTTGAAGGATAGGAGGTCTCATCACGAGCTGGCATACCATGCCCATGGATATCTAGTGGTATGCCATTTTCATCATCTGGTCACCAAACCAGTGAAATGGCTCTCAGTTGCATGGCTTAGAGAAAGGGGGTCTCTTCATGAGCCACCCTTCTCATTTCCATTAGGTATTTGTGGGTGACATTTCCATCACCTGGTCACCATTCTAGTGTAGTGACCTTTAGTCTCTCCTTATGCTATTATGAAAAAAATTATAAAGAAATAAAGATAAAAGGAAATTGATGGGCTTGGAAAAAGTGCATTGTGGACGAAGGTACCAAACACCCTCTACAAAGCACCCCTGAATGAGACACTACGACCCCTTGTATGTCATGATCCCTATGCCCATTGAGTCCTGACCCAATCCACCCCATACACTTTACATGGCTTAGAGAGGTACCTCTTGGAAGTTATCCTTGACCTAGGGAAAGATATACCCAATAGGACACCTTGTCAACCCTCCCATATTTAATCTTGACAAGTCGCATAGTGTCTTTGAGTTGTTAATTGTTTGATATAATGATCATTGATGCACATGATTAGATGGGATATTTATTGATTGGATTCAACTATCATGATGTTATGAATTGATATCCTTGGAGGAAATGTTCATTTGTATTTGCAGGACCTAGTTGGTGGACAATTTTGGGTGAACAAGCCTAGCTTGGGCTTCTATGGGGCTACAAGCCCACAGGTTGGATGTCAAGGGCCCACATTTTAGATGAGAGAGATCAGAATTGGATAGCATTGATGATGACTTGGACGACCTAGCCCACCCTTTACTTTCCAAACAATTTTCCCAGTAGGGAAAAATGTTCCACTTTTGAGCTTGATGTCATGATGTTGGGGGATATGGCATGGTGGTCAGGTGCCACTCGTTGACACATGGAAATTTTTGGGAGAAGAAGGTATTCACCATGATATGAGTTCCTATATTCTTGAAGCATGGCCTTTGGAGGCTCATCTATGCTTCTCCAACACCAATGATTTCCTCAAAGTGGCAAATTGTCCCCTAAAGGGGCAATGTCCTCCTAAATTAGGGTTTAATTTGTTCAAAAAGCTGAAATTTTAAGTGAATTGTTTAATATTACTTTGTTAAGGGGGAAATATTAGGCTTGTTGACCCCTAATCTTGTGTTTTTCTCCTTAATTCGTGGACAAACTATGTTAGCTACTTTTAGTAGAAATAGAGATCATAATATCTCATTTTAAATCATAATTCTCCCTCTTGTGAGAGGACTTGGATCTGAAATTTGAGCCACACTTGGATATTTTTATCTCTTGTGCACTTGTTTATGGATATGCATTGGTGAATGGTTGGTGGAAGTCTAGTGCTAGCCTTGGATGATGTTTTCTATCTCTTGTGGTGGATTATCTTGGCAATTATGTTGATCTTGTTATGGTTTTCTACTATTATCCTATCATTTTATTCAAGTCAAGTATTCTTATTTTAGGAGCTAGGTGGGAAGTATAAGGGAATACACCCCCACCATAGTATTCATCATTTTATTGCTTCATCTCATTGATTATAAAAGGGTTTGCTAAGAGAAGTATAAGGGCATACACCCTCTTAGATTAAACCCTAGCTAGAGAAAATTTCCTTGGGAAGTAAAAAGGCTTACACCCCCAAGGAGGTAGATTCTCTAGATTTTTGTTCATTGGAATCCATTAACCCAATAGTAAAGGAACTAGTCATACTCTTTTGCATTGGAGATATACAATCGTTGCCTTGGGAAATGCATTTTTTGGTGTTTATAAAAGTTTATTTCTTGAAGTTGGTTTGTCTAATTGAGAGGAGTCGTCCCCTACTAGGGAATCCCATTTATACCACTACTTCTTGCTTCTATTATAGAATTAAATCTTCAGCCATTACGGATGTAGAAACCCTAACTCATTTTCTCGAATAACTTTCTCATCAACCATTGAATTTTTATCAAAGTTTGAACACTTTTCCTCCTTTGTCCAACGCATGTTTTGGCAAAGTTTGAGGGGATTTGAGTAGTTGATTTTATTTCTATAATACATTGAATGTTACAGACATAAGGCTGATATAATTTGGCGCAAACAATTTTTACAACAACCTTATCTTTTTATGCGAGAATATTGGTTTTTCATCTTGAGCTTAGCTAGTTAGTTACTAGTCTTTCTCTTGCGTTTTCTACTTGGTATCTAGAATTTATTGAGAAGATAATAGTACCATATTATTGTTGATATATACTTCTATTTGTTGGTGCAAATTAGGGAAAACAATATTAACTTGTTGATCCAACCAACATACATCATTGCAATGTGTCGTTTCTTGTGTCTCAGGCAGGTATTTCACCATTTACAGGTTACTCAACATACTTTGTAACCCTTGGACCTTATAAAGAATTCATTCCACACTTTTAACTCCACTTCAAATTGAACTATAGGGTCTTCACTTCCATTTCCCTCCATATCCATCTCAATCCCCCTAGGTTCACCAAGATTGCCTCCCTAGAGTGACCTAGTCACCCTTGAAGTGCGGGACCTACATCGAGGTGACATTGGGTGTAGGATTCCCAAGTTGTAACACTTTATTTATGTTTGGGTTGGTATTTTCCCAACCTACAACTTTCAATATAACATTTTGGCGCCATTGTTGAGGAAGATTTTGAATCTTCTTCGTACCCTAACGACACTTTGGTAAGTTATCACAAAGCCTTTCCCTTAGCTTGCCTGGTGACTCCACCTAAGGGACGTTCCCTTTCTCTTTCCCTTGATGAGCTCATGTTGAAGCTCATCTAGTGACTCCACCTTCCATGAACCCACCTTTCCCTTTTTCCCCCTTACCATCCTTTGATGAGCCTTGATCTCATCTGATGACTCCATTGAGGTGTCCTTTCAGTTAATGGAAATATGGTAGCATGGGATGAACCCCCATCCAGAAATTGTTTTTCCTTGAAGAAGGAACTTTTATAGATGGAAAATGAAAATGCTTCCAATAAAGTTGTTGAGGAAATGATGAATCGTATAAGACAATTATTTCCTTCCCTTGACGATGAAGAAGTATTCGAAGAACAGACATATTGTAACACCCTTGTTTCCCCCAACATGTAATTAATCATTAATTAGGATTATCATGTTGTCGCATGGGAACAATGTAAATGTATTATTGTTTAATTGCAAAAAACTGATTGTGGGGGTGAAGCCTTGAAATTACTAGACATGATATCACTAGAGGAAAGAATGTGAAACCGATAAGAGAACAATTAATAAGAAAAGGACCAGTGGTTGAACCCTCAACCATCCCCATGAATGGAAGAATGGTCTAGTTGCATAAGGTCAACCAGAAGTACCATAGGGTCTTACAGACCCAGAATGACCCGGGTTTCCTTCTGATAGGACGAAATAGGATAGGAGGGATGTGTGTGCAAGGAACACAAGATAATATATGAGAAGAGTGGAGAATGTGAAGAACACGCCAGTGGAGAATGAGTCAAAGGCCACGTTCTTGATGTAGAGAAAGCATCTGATAATCCTCGTAGAGGATGTGAAAGAAAGAGAAACCTTGGAGAGTTTGCAAAAAAAGAGACTTGAGTAGAAGGCCACGAGCTTGATGCTGAGGAAGAACCTGATAAACCTCGTAGCAGATGTGAAGGAGAAAGGGTCATTGAGAATTGGCTTAAATTCCCTGGTGATATCATGGCTTGGAATAGGGGTGGCCAGAGTGCTAAGAATGAATGCCTCTAATCCTATGGTTGGGTGGAAGGATGAAAACCCACAATATGTTAGTTGGCTACAACCTATAATAGATAAGTATTCTCATATCTCGTTTATTTAAGTGGTAACTATGAATTAAAATTGGATATCCTATGAATGTTGCAAGGATGGGAATGTTTCATTAATGGTTATACTATATCCCTTCAATTCTTCCTAATTGTGTATTTAGTAAAATACGGAACTTCTCTGGACTGTACACATAAATTCCATAGCCCTGTGGTGGCTCAAGTTAAAATAAATGAACTGTGAATTTGTTGACTTTGGGCATAGCCTCACGTGTGCATGCCAACACTCCCAGTCATTCTGAAGCAAGGAGTTGGTTAAGCTCAGGAGAGGTAGTTCATGTATGCACATAGTCTCTATGAGGTGGACAGAGATCGAGAACCCCCCTTTAATTCTAGAGTTGATAAATGAGCACAAGGGGTGCGCGGATTATTTCTCTAAGATTTAAGTTCAGGAGAATTAGCGCAGAATACCTAAGTACTTAAGGAGATGACAAAGATCAGGTAGGATAGTGATATGTAAGTCCTAAAAGGAGAGATCTTTTCGTTTGCAAGAATTATTCACAATTGTTGGATCTGGAGAAGGAACACGAACGCTAACCCTTCGATCCCTTCAGACTTCATGGGTTCAAAAAATTGAGCATATTCGTTGTACAGGAGGCAAATAAACCAAAGTCCTGAAGTCTCGAAGTTAATCTGGGCTGTAGATCTGAGGATGCACAGGGACTATCCCAACTGTCAGATCTACGATATAGTCAGCCTGACGTTGACCACTTCAGGATGACAAAGGTTTGGTAACACCAAAACTTTTTAAGTCCCAAAGTCTCGAAGTTAATGTGGATAATGGATATAAGGATCCTTTGGGATCCCTCATAGCCGTTTGATTGTGGGGACATGTGTATTACGTTGAGATCATGTGGGGGCCCATGTGTCAAGTGACGGCATTGCAAGTTGTCCCTCTTAGATTGGCACACACTGGGACCCAAGGGACCCTTGAATGGAATTTACGAGTTGTAGATCTATGGGGTCATGTAGATACCCTCAGACCATCAGACTAAGGCTTTGGTCAGACCTATGTTTACTGACTTTGGGAGAAAAGAGGAGTTTTCATCACAAAAATCCCGAAGATATGAAGAGTTGAAGCAGATCTGATTCATCCAAGCCAAGGGAATAGGTTTTGTTAGATCTTGCATTCCAGAGAGAATTCACTCCAAGAGAGTTGAAGTGTGAAGGCACGAGAATTTGCGAAGGTTGGAGTCCTGAAGTCATCCCAACTTTCCGTTGCAAGGGATGCATGGAAAAATATATGCCATTTTGGAGGAAAGTTACTCCATGAGAAAAGGGAGTGTATTGAACAAGAACTCTTGAAGTTTGGGGAGCTAGAGTTCATCTGAACAGTCCATTGGAATTATACGCGTGGCGTGAGATCTGTCACTTTGGAGGATTGGTAGTCCAAAACAAAGAACGTGGAGGAGTGTTGATTGCAAGTCGCTTGAAGTGGTTCAAAGGATGGATATAGGTCATTGATTGGGGAAAACACATGGCACTAAATATAAAACTCTGGGTACAGAGCACTTCAGAGGAAAAAGGTGATTGAAGTGTTAAAAAATCCTGAACGCCAAAGTCCCAAAGTCGATCACAGTCATCGATCACGAGAGACACATGGCGCTCGATCTATGACTCTAGGTATGGAGTATTACAGAGTATTTTGAACATCGAAGACCTGAAGTAGATCACAGGCGTTGATCATGAGGGATGTGTGGTGCTCAATATGTAACTACTGGTATGGAGTAATTTGTGGAGAAAATAATTTGGAGCGTTCGAAACTCCCGAACGTCGAAGTCCCAAAGTAAATCAGGGTCGTCAAAATATCTGAGGACACGTGACGTTAGATTGTGAACTTCATAGATTTTCCACTCTGAAGGATTCACGCAGTGGTTGTCTTAGCGCCTATTGTCTTGGTGTCTAGTCATAGCCAGTGGTCATATGCGAGTATAGATGGATGGAAGAACCTAAAGAACTTGGGAGAGGATATCTTCCAACTTTGAGCTTGGCTTAGAGCATGGATACCATGGATGGAAATATCTGGAAGAGTATAATGGAATAAAGACCCGAAATGGGGATTTTTATTCTCCTGAGAAGAGAGAAATTTTGATGCCCCCACCATGGGTGTGTTACAAATTGGTATTAGAGCATGAAAACAACACTTGGTATGCTTGGGCTCATGCACGAGTCATATGAAAATATTTCTAGAGGAATTTAAGGGGTAGCACCCTATCTTACCACATTCCTAAGAGGCTTAGAAAACCTCTACTGAAGAGAGGAATGAGATCCTTTACTGTTGATACATGTTTTAATAATTGGCACTACATGTTGCTAATGTTCGCAAATAAAGAAGTTGACTTCACTATGCAATTGTATGTGTTGTTGTATAGTCATAAGATTTAGTTACCAAGGATAATAAGAGCCCATGGAGAATATTACTGCCAAACATAAATCATCTGTATAAGTTCATTGAGTATAAATGATAGGATATTTAAGTCCTAAAAGGAGAGATCTTTTCGTTTGCTAGATTTATTCACAATTGTCGGATCTGGAGAAGGAACACGAACGTTAACCCTTCAAGCCCTTCAGACTTCCCGGGTTCGAAAAATTGGGCATATTCATTGTACAGGAGGCGAATAAATCAAAGTCCCAAAGTGTTGAAGTTAATCTAGGCCGTAGATCTGAGGACGCCCAGGGACTATCCCAACTGTCAAATCTACGATATAGTCAGCCTGACGTTGACCACTTCAGGATGATAAAGGTTTGGTAACACCAAAACTTTTGAAGTCCCAAAGTCTCGAAGTTAATGTGGATCATGGATATAAGGATCCTTTGGGATCCCTCACAACCGTTCGATTGTGGGGACACGTGTATTACGTCAAGATCATGTGGGGGCCCATGTGTCAAGTGACGACATTGCCAGTTGTCCCTCTTAGAGTGGCACACACTGGGACCCAAGGGACCCCTGAATGGAATTTACGGGCCATAGATCTATGGGGTCATGTAGATACCCTCAGACCATTAGACTAAGGCTTTGATCAGACCTATGTTGATTGACTTTGGGAGAAAAGAGGATTTTTCATCACAAAAATCCCGAATATATGAAGAGTTGAAGCATATCTGAGCCGTCCAAGCCAAGGGAATAGGTTTCATTAGATCCTACATTCCAGAGAGAATTCACTCCAAGAGAGTTGAAGTGTGAAGGCATGAGAATTTGTGAAGGTTGGAGTCCTGAAGTCATCCCAACTTTCTGTTGGAAGGGATGCATGGCAAAAGATATGCCATTTTGGAGGAAAGTTACTCCATGAGAAAAGGGAGTGTATTGAACAAGAACTCCTGAAGGTTGGAGAGCTAGAGTTCATCTGAACCGTCCATTGGAATTGTACGCGTGGCGTGAGATTTGTCACTTTGGAGGATTGGTAGTTCAGAACAAAGAACGTGGAGGAGTGTTGATTGAAAGTCGCTTGAAGCGGTTCAAAGGATGGATATCGGTCATTGATTAGGGAAAACACATGGCGCTCAATCTAAAACTCTGGGTACATAGCACTTCAGAGGAAAAAGGTGATTGGAGTGTTAAAAAATCCTGAACGCCAAAGTCCCAAAGTCGATCACAGTCATCAATCACGAGAGACACATGGCGCTCGATCTATGACTCTAGGTATGGAGTATTACAGAGTATTCTGAACATCTAAGTCCTGAAGTAGATCACAGGCGTTGATCATGAGGGATGTGTGGTGCTCAATATGTAACTACTAGTATGGAGTAATTTGTGGATAAAATAATTTGGAGTGTTTGAAACTCCCGAATGTCGAAGTCCCAATGTAAATCAGGGCCGTCAAAATATCTGAGGACACGTGATGTCGGATTGTGAACTTCATATATTTTCCATCTCTGACTATGATGAACATAAGGAAGAATTCTAGGTGTAATGGTCAAGACCGATCTTGAACTAAAGATACTATGGATTTATAAACTAGGATACTTAGTAAGTAACCTAATTTGAAATTGTAGTTGGGATATAAGGGAATATTCCAAATGGTATTAGACATTAAATTGTTAAAATTATGATAAAATGGTTGACTAAATGTTGATCTTGTAAGTGGTAAAGGAAGTGTTGGGGCACTTCTAGAAGTCCAATGGGTCAGATTGACATTCAATGGTGGATGGTAGCCTTATAGATATAGTTGGAAGCTAGTTTGGATGATTATGTTACCTTAGGCATGGTTATAATTGTGCATATTGTATTTATAAGTTGGATAATGTTCCAGGGAGGTTGTCGCAAGAGTGTTTTCTTGGTAGTTGTTATCATATAAAAAGGGAACATAGTTATGACTATGTTTGATTCAAATTCCATGTGGATGTCATGTGAATGACTACAAGCTCTCAACTGAGAGGAAAACTCAGTGTTGAGTGTTCTTAAGAGGCTTCTCATAAGGATGGAAACAATATCCTTGGAGGAGGATCTGGAAGTCGGAGATGCCCATGTACATGCATGACATGGAAAGGGTGCAAGCAATGAGCTTGCATGATGTTTGCTTGGTTAGGTTTATGTGTGTTTATGCTTGAGTGCATGTAGTTAATGCATTTTGAAGCTTCTTGATATGAATCATGATAGTAATACCAGTTAGGTATGAATGATATTAAATTTGAAAGTGATGCAAATGTATGATGTAAGGATATATGTATACTAAAGGCACAATATGGATGCCTTGATGAGTGATATGTAAGAAAAGAATTGCACTTGCCAATATTAAGTGAATACCATGGATGCATGCTCAACTCCATTTTTAAAGAGTTATGAAAGTTCTATTTTTAATGATAGCTTAAGGGGAATGCGCTCCATTCTCTCAGGAAATATGAGTATAAATAAATGAAAGAGTAAATGAGAAAAGATGGTATGTTGTCAGGATAAGAGGCAAATGATTGTGCCTAGAGGATCACATGAGAATGATTTTGAACAATCATGATTTGACTAATTTTAGGATAGATATGTATGTAGGCTATGAAATATACCCATGGTAGCTACACACATAGTTTTGATTATGCATATGGTTAAGTACATCATGGATGTAAGTTAACAAAACTAGAATATGTATGGATACATAATTTGGGTGCATGACAAAGATGCATGTTTATATCCTATGGAATATTTGGTAAACAACTAAATATAAGTCAAGGTTGAGGCCATCACAGATAGTGATGGACATGCAATAAGGAAGTTCCATACTGATGGAGTTCCTTGTGGGAGAACTATGTGAAAAATGTGTTAGGAGGACAAAATCACAACCTTGATAACTATTGAGAACTAAGTAATGAGCTACAAAATTATATATATATATATATATATATATATATATATATATATATATATATANAATATATATATATATATATATATATATATATATATATATATATATATATAAGCTTGTAGCTCATTACTATATATATATATATATATATATATATATATATATAAGAATCCTAAATTACATTTTGAAAGAATCATGTAATGAATAGAAGAATAATGAATGAATAAATGAGTACATTTGATTGAATAGGCTTGGTTGAAACCATGTTAAGAAAAGGTAGTTGTATGCATTAGATACCCAAGTAGAGTATGATTTAGGAAGAAAACCCTGATCGAATAAGGATACTCAAGAACCTGACAGAGGAGATGATTGCGAGATGCTCATCAGAGGGAAGACCAATCACAATCGTCAAATCAACTTCACTATCCACTAGAGTTAATGGATCAAACATTGGTCGTTTGATTAGATCGACGATCGGGGATCATTGCGGAGAAAGAAGGTGAAATTAATGTATGTGCTAGTTCACGACCCATAATCAACCAACGCCATTGATCTCGTCGAGGTGGAAGATCAACGACCAAGATTAGACAGAGTCCGGCGAGCACTTTCCATATTACAGAGATTAGGCCCCGCAATCACTGCGAACCATCGATCTGTGAAAAGAGATTGATGGTTGGGAATCATTGTGGAGCGCGAAGGAGAAATTTACGAACGTGCTATTTCACGACCCACAATCAACCAACGTCATTGATATCATGGAGTTGGAGAATCAACGACCACAATTAAAAGAGTCGGGCAAGCACTTTTCAGATTGTGAATATTGAACTCTCTGATAAAGAGCGAGCATATTGGGATTCTGCAATTACTGTGAACCGTCGATTTGTGAACAATCAGTGGGAGAACCTGGAAGGAACCCATGCATTAATGTCACGTAAAATGCATACTATGATTGCATTATGTTGTTGAATTTAGCACATCAAAGATCTGTTCTCAATCTAAATTCTCATTCAAACACTTCTTTGTTGGGATTATTATTATCTGGAAATCGTGTGGTTTAAAATTGATCGAGGGCTAAGATCGATGACCCACGATCATTGCAGATATTTCATATGCACATGGGTTAACTTCGAGACATGTACCCATAATTTAAATTCAATATCGTATTGTTTTGAGTTTTGGATCCGATTGTAGATCAGACAGCCCATATTCATTGCGGAGATCCAGAGGAGAATTAAAACGTGAGCTAGTTGAGGTTGAAAAATCCATTGCAGCTGTTGGATTTGGGGGAAGATGGATCTACAATGTTGATTTGAAAGCAAGGGATTTATCTAGGATCATAGCACTTGGACACGGGAACTAAAAGGATAGCGTTTGAAAAGAATAGAGTTCAGGTCACAGCTCTCAGTCGCATGGAGAGAAAATAGAGTTTCTCTGAGCCAGTCAAGGAAGATAGAGTTTAGCACTCTACATTAGACTGTGGTCACGGGGATTGGTTCCATGGGAATAAAGGTTCTCATAGTTATCACATCGCATGGAATTTTTTAGAGGAAATGCATTTTTGCATGAGAGGAAGATAATGGACCTTCCATTGAGCAAGGAGGACCTTCCGAAAATTTTACTTACATTATATGGATGTGAAAGGAAAGGAAATTTGGATGACCATGAGTGTGGTCATATTGGTTACTAATGAGGAAAGAATGCTTGGCTGCATTCAAGAGAAACGTATAGTTTCATATGTGCCAAATTTGGATCATAACCAACTTGTAGCTTGAAGCACAGTCGAACTCGAATGATGAACAATAATGAATAAGTGATGTGGTGAAGAGCTTGGCTAAGCTCCAACACACCATGGAAGAGTGTTGGTCATAAAGTGTGGCAGACTTGAAATCAATGCAAGGGTGCATTTGGTATGAATGTGGCCACGAATGTTGGCACATTCATTAAAGTCAATTGATATCTAAATTATATTTGAAAAGTTTGGTAGGATGAAATAATGCATAGGTTAGGGATGATTTTTTTTCCATATTTATATAAATGTGGTGCAACTTTTAGAATGCACAAGTTAATAAAGGATGTGATGACATTTTAAAGTTTGTGAGAATA
>ML785394.1:588216-601309 GCA_009831015.1 Picea engelmannii
AATTTTATAACCTATAATCTCAAAATTAAAGGAAATACGCCCTATCCCATCCTCCTCGTAGAAACAAGCCTCTCCCCCATTGAGAGCATGGCTATGACTAGGTACCTAATGTATAAGAACAAGTTAAACAACATGGAAGACAAAAGGCTACCTAAAATTGCTTCAAAATCAAGTCATAACCACCATCGACTCAAGTGAGGATGGCATAAAGACGCCCGGTCTTGGCTAAACTATTGGGGAATCATGGAAGAAACTATTTTGCAGAATAAAGATACTATTAAAAAAAACGTCAAATCAAAATTTAAGGAAAAAATGTGGTGTGACAAAGAGTTAGAGGAAAAAAGAAAAATAAGTTGTTATAAAGATGTAATCAACCATAATCTAGAATATCAAAATTATCTATCTGTTTTGCCAAGTGTAAAGAAAAAAATAAGCATTGCTAAGATAAAAACAAATTCTCATGAGCTCCATAGTGAAACTGGGCGTTGGTCAATTCCTAAAACGCCATGGGATGAAAGAGTGTGTCACCTTTGTGACACTAAGAAGGTTGAAGATGAAAAACACTTTCTCTTAGATTGTCTAGCCTATACCCATATTAGATCTCGTTTTCAAAATATTGATCACACTACCAACCTTCCTAACCTCTTAACTCAACAAAAGTATGGTGATCTTGGAAAGCTTCTCTTAATGTTTTTTGAGCACGAAACAAAATTCTAAAGGATCACAAGTAATCACTTACCCTCTTAAGGTCTCATAGACCAATTAGATCTTAGTGGACGTTAATCATCATCATCATCATCATCACTATAATAATACATATTTCATTTTTAATATATGGAAAATTGAATATTATATATAATATAATAATACATATTTCATTTTTAATATATGGAAAGTTTATTTTATATTTTTATTAAAAAGATAATAAATAAATAAACAAATTATTGAGATAGTATTTAATAATAAATTAAATTGTAATTTGTCATAATAGTTAGTTTCATGTATGAAATTATGGCTAAATGCTTTTAAAAAGTATATGATCTTATTAGAGATAGCTTGCTTAAAACAATTTTTTTATCTTAAAAAGGACTTATAAATATCCCTGATTGACTAGGAGCTGGTATTTCTTAGAAAAAAGGAAACAGAATAACGCCCAAGACCAATAAGTATATGGTACTAGTAAAAGGTTGCCTCTTGAATAAGCTACTAAGTCCATATTCATTAATACCAGCCAACCGATAATAATTGAAAATTGAAGTCCCTGAGGTGTAGGACAGTTAGTGACGGAGTGTGTTGTTAAGCCACTCTGTGTTGTTAAAGTCACCGGTTCGAAACCTGCTGAGACAAAAAATCCAACCATATTAAGGGTTGATGTGACGGTGCAAAATCACTGATAAACTCTTGAACGCCACAGTTGAGAAGTTTGACATTCAAATTGGTTTACCAAGTTCTCATCAATGTGACCTTTTAGCAATGGTCGTTGCTAGAGCTGATACCCTTTTATCCTTATACAAGTGTGCTCGGTCCAGTTTACCAAGTTCTCATCAATGTGACTTGTTAGCAATGGTCGTTGCTAGAGATGATACCCTTTTATCCTTATATGGAGTAGGCTAGAGCTGATGGTCATTAGTCGTTGTTCATAGTTTATGGGTTGTTGAGGTCATTCTGCTGTCTGCGTTTAATCCTATACAGAGTAGGCTAACTTGGGAGCAAACAGATATGTTTTTCAGGTAAAAGATTGGGTCTAAATCCGACCATATTATCAGAGTTAATCTGAATTTCACATGGATCAAAATTCCATACATTTCAAAATTTTGATTCAAGGGTTTTGCTCCATTTTAAACCAACCCAGATACTTAAAAACTCGATTATAATTCTAAATCGACCAAAAATTAAAAAACAAACCATCCAAAAACAAAAGTAACTCGAGAAGAAATAAAAATTGCTCCCAAGTTCGCCACTCGATCATATACACTACCAGAAAGTTGTAACTAATATCTCTCCACCATAGTTATAAAGTTCTCTCTAAAAGCATAATGGTTTTTGTTGGCCGTCAACGGCTTCGCCAACGATTCTTGTAGCTTTGTGGGTTCTGTTTTTATCAGCATAACTTTTCTACCTATCTTGGGCAAATTTCAAATTCTGCTAAATTTTTAGCATCTGTTCTTCCATTTCCTTGAGCAACTCTGACCCAACTACTGCCTTATCAGCTGGATTATTCTAGCTCACTTTAGTATTACACTTTCTACCATAAAGTGATTCAAATGGGCTCATCTTCAATGATGCTTGATACCCATTGTTGTATGCGAATTCTACCAAGTGTAGGTAGTCTTCCCATTTAGATGATTTAACCATCACATACATCCTTAGTATGTCTTCTATCAGTCGATTCACCTTCTCTGTATTCCCATTAGACTCAGGATGATAAGTTGTACTAAAGTTCAGATTCATTCCGAACCCCTTGAATAGCCCTTTCTAGAAATTTCAGGTAAATTTTGGGTCTCTGTCAAACACAATTGTCTTGGGAATTTTGTGCAATCATGCCACTTCCTTCATAAAAATATCGGCAACATTTGTTGCCTTGTGAGTAGTCTTTAACAGAATTAAATGGGCATCTTTTGTAAGATTGTCCACTACCACCATGATTGAATCATGTTTCTTGTCAGTTTTGGGAAATCCCATGATGAAATCTATTGTCACCACTTCTCACTTCCACTTAGGAATGGGTAAAGGTTGTAGAAAACCTACTGGGTGTCTATGCTCCGCTTTAACCTTCTGGCACTCCATACATCTAGCGATGTATTCTTCAATATCTTTCTTCATACCTGGGCAAAAGCAATGACTCTTGACTACTGCCATAGTTTTCTGATATCTAGGGTGCCCTGCATAAGGCACATTATGAATTTCATGCAAAATCACAAGTTTCAAATCCTGGACATTAGGTACATAAATTATGTTCTTATACATAAGTGTTCCATCAGTTTCCAATTTCTAAATCTCCACTTTCTGTGGCATCTAACATTGTTGTAGCTTTTCTACCAAATCCCTGTACATCAATTCTATATTTGCAGCCTCCAAAATTCTTCTTATAATATCAGTTCGGTACATGCCAATGGATGTAGCATGTAATTCATGCACTCTTCTGTTGAGTGCATCAACCACTTTATTTTCCTTCCCTTTGATATTCTTGTTATCAAAATCGTACTCACAGAGAAACTCCAACCACCTACTCTGTCTAGCATTCAAAGTTGGCTAATAAAACATGTACTTCAGACCATTATGGTCTTTTCTTAGTTTGAACCTCCTTTCCATGAGGTAATGTCTCCATTTCTTTATAGTGTGTACTATGGCTGCCAACTCCAAATCATGAGTTGCATATTTCCTTTCATGCTCTTTCAACTTTATGGATTCATAACAGATTATGAATCCATTCTGACTGAGGAATCCTCCCAGCCCTTCTTTGCATACATTTGTGCACACCACAAAATTCTCATTTGGATCTACGATCCTCAGGATTGGAGCACTTGTTAACAGTTGCTTCAATTGTTGGAAGCTTCTCTCACAATCCTATGTACACTGAAACTTCTTCTTCTTCCTTTGCAAGGATGTGATAGGGTGAGCTATCCTCGAGAACCCTGCAATAAACCTTCTGTAATAACCATATAGACCCATAAAGGATATAAATTA
Source organism: Picea engelmannii (assembly GCA_009831015.1). Lineage (NCBI taxonomy): Eukaryota > Viridiplantae > Streptophyta > Pinopsida > Pinales > Pinaceae > Picea > Picea engelmannii. The sequence goes on from ML785394.1 coordinate 591,904, forward strand.
TGTCACATTCTTTGGCGCTGACCATTCTCTGATGGCCTCAACCTTATTAGGATCTACAACTATCCCTTCCTTCGAAATAATATGCCCCAAGTAATGGATCTACTCCTGATAAAATGAGCACTTGTTCAACTTGGCATACAGTTGGTGTTCTCTTAGAAACTCCAACACCATCCTAAGATGTTGTTCATGCTCTTCCTCCAACTTGGAATACATCATAATTTCATCCAAGAAGTCTATGACGAACTTGTCTCGATAGTCCCTGAGTACGCCATTCATCAGGCACATAAAAATAGTGGGTACGTTTGACAGCCCAAACAACACCACTGTGAACTCGTAATGAACATACCTTGTTATGAAGGCAGTCTTGTTGATGTCTTCATCCTTTATCCTTACCTGGTGATAGACCGACCTGAGGTCTATCTTCGAAAATGTCTTCGCATCCTTCAACAAATCAAAGAGGTTATCAATCCTTGGTAGAGGATATTTCTTCTTTATAGTTACTTTGTTCAATTGTCTAAAATTGATACACAATCTCAGCGTCCCATCCTTATTCTTCACGAATAGGACCGGGGCACCCCAAGGTGACAAACTTGGGCATATATACCCCTTCTTCAGAAGCTCTTCAAGTTGCAGTTATAGTTCTTTCAGCTTCGACGTACCCATTCTGTAAGGAGCTTTCGACACTGGAGCTGCTCCAAGAATCAAGTTTATAGAGAAGTCAATATCTCTTTTCAGAGGTAGTTCGGGTACCTCCTGAAATACATCTTCAAATTCCTTTAGTACTGCATGATCTCCAATCTTTGAGATCTCATCCTTAGATGCTTCGTCCACATGGGCTGCAAATAATTGACAGCCTTTTCTGTAGCACTTCTTCAACTCCATTGTTGATATTTCTTTGATAGAAATAACTCTGGGAATTCCTTGGACTGTTTTCTAATTCTCTTCCTCATCCAGACAAGTGAATGCCTTATTGTGACAATCCAATATGGCATGGTGCTGGTCCAACCATTCCATCTCAATTAGATAGTAATAAGAGACTAAAGGCAGAACATTCAATTCAACCTTTGCGCTCAGACCATTCATGTCCATAGGGCATGACTTAACCAACTCAGTGACCTTCCTCTTGGTTCCTGTAGCCATCTGCACTAACCAAGACTTTTCATGTTTTCTTCTTGAAAAATGAAAACTTTCCACCACTCTAGGATCTATATAAATATGGCTATCCCCTGAATCAATTAAAATAGTAAATGGTTGGTTGTTAATCATACCTTCCACTTCAATCATGTGGGATTGATATTCAGCTTGCTTTTTGTCCAGGGATGCCTAGATACTTGGCATTCTACTGCCCATGTCCTCCACTGTTTCAGCCTATTGTACATTGTGGACAACTCTCACTTTATTATTTTTGTGGGGGCAATCTCTGTACCTATGGTTTTATTTACAACCCCAGCAATCCATAGGTGTTGGTCTTGGCATTTTCCCACCTACTTCAACCTTCCTGGGCTCTCTAAAAGATGTTTTTCCTTGAGGATTGTTTCTGAAAAAGGGTGGCTTAGTTCCCTTCTTCCTCTGATCTATCTTAAATTTCTTCTTGTCTTCCCAAGCCTTCTGGAGAGTAGGCTTCTCTCTTTGCTTCTCATATAAGCATTTCTCTCTTATTATCGTTTCTTCCATAGTTTTTGGGTTATCGTACTGGATCTTGTCCCCAATTGAAGGTGGCAGTACACTCAGATACCTTTGAATCTTGACAGTCTCATCCTTGATGAACAAAACATACTTCAGTAATTGCAAAAACCTTCGTTTGTATCCATCAATTGTCATGCTTCCCAACTTGAGTTCAAAGAACTCTTTCATCTTTCTATCATAGTATATTTTAGTCAAGTATTTCTTCTTGAAATATCTCTTGAATTATTTCCAAGTGATATCTTTCTCTCTAATGTGTTGCACCTGCACAAGATGATCCCACCACATGGATGCCTTTCCCTTTAGTTTATACATTGCAATTCTTCCTTCTTCATGAGAGGAATAATTTTGCAGTTGGAAATATTTCCTCATACCAAGCAACCATGTCTCGACATATTCCTCCTTCTTATGCTCTCCATCAAACGTTGGAGGCTTAATCTTGTTCATTTTTCCCTTTAGTTCATCCACTCCAGATCTCCTGTGCTTTCTAGTAGGAGATGGGCTTGAACTACTATGTTCCCTCCTCTTGGAGTGAACATGGGAGTGATGATGGTGTTTACCAACACTCCTTGATCTTCTTCCCTCAGAAGTCAGGTGACTCCCCATTTTGCTTGAGTCTCTCTCCTGGTCCAAATTATTTTCTATTCTCTCTAGACTCTTCATCAACTTTAAGTTGGATTCACCTTGTTTATCCTAAGCTTTCTTGAGATTTCTTCTATTTGTTCGGAGAGTTTGGGCATCTTTATGAAATTTTTCAATGATCTTCATCATATGCCCTTCCTTATCTATCTCTTCTCCATGCCCATTGGAGTTCGACCCTTCAACTCCCAAATGAACATCCATCCCTTTAGCTTCATTCTCTAAACTAGATTCATTATGTGTCTCTTCCATTTATTTTTCACTCAGTGCCAATTCTACTCAATTATGGAACTCGCTAAACTTCTACAAACACAATGTGCAAACAACCAGAATTTATTAGGCCATTATTCCTTAACAAATCCCATAGCATTCATAAAAAAATATGAATTAAGAAAACATTCAGATTTCATGAATTTTACGATCTCTTCTCAGCTCTGTAACAATCCTTCAGGTTCAAGCCCCTTCTCTCTTAATCCCCAACCCACGCGATCGCGGGTCGTGACCAATCGCTTAGTAAAAAGGGTGCTTTGCGACTTCACGTTTGGGGAGGTTTCAAAGCACTTCACAAGAACTTCCCGAATTTCAGACTAACGAAATCACGATGTAGGGTGGATGAACCGTCCATGTCTACCCATCATCCAATGACTAACACTCGGTGTGGAACCCATCAGTGAAACAACGGTTTGGATTGTGGGACCGCCTTGGATAATTATCTTTCATGCAACTTGGGTCCCTGCAATGTCTCCTAGCCATTGATCTTGATGTATTGTGATCAACGTCGTTGTGGGTCCTCTGACCCATAACTATGTTATGTAAACTCGGGACCCACTAACCTTTCTCACACAAGATTCCACTGGTGGAATACTAGCGACATCATCTGACCCCACCACGTCTACTCTTTTTCTTTGGAACATCAGATTTTGAGAGTTTGTGCCACGACACATCCCACTTCTCCTAATAACCGAACTCCCAAAATTACAATCTTCTCTTCTTCTTGATCTAACGGTCAATCTATTTTCTCTAGATCTATGGTGTAGATCTCCCTCGAGACTTCAAGGTTTCGAGTTTCAGGCATATATACCTTCGCGCACCCCACTTATCTCGATTGCCAAACTCCGAAGGGCTTCCAGGATAACCCTCCTGTACCTTCTCCAGATCTGATGGTCATACTGAATTTCCTTTTCATCCAAACAGATCCTATGGCTCCAACCCCACAAGTGTTGAGCGCTCTCTCTTTGTGGTCAAATACAATGTCGACTGTGGTTTTATTCTATCGGTACTCCTCCTAAGCTTTGTAACATGACCAATGTAACCCCTTGGCACTAAAAAACAATCTAAGGTTCGAAATTAGTTCCTCCGAACACCATTTCCACTCGAAACCTTGGGTCCAAAGACAACTTATCTGACCCATCCAGACTTAGCATTGAAAACATGGCTCTAATACCATATTGTGTTTGCAGAAGTTTAGCGAGTGGAAGAACCGAGTAGAATTTCCACTGAGTGAAAAAGAAATGGAAGAGACAGAGAGTGCTTCTAGTTTAGAGAATAAAGCTAAAGGGATGGATGTTCATTTGGGAGTTAAAGGGTCAAACTCTAATGGGCATGGAAAAGAGATAGATAAGGAAGGGCATATGATGAAGATCATTGAAAAATTGCAAAAAGATGCCCAAACTCACCGAACAGATAGTAGAAAGCTCACGAAATCTCAGGATAAACAAGGTGAATTCAAATTAAAGTTAATGAAGAGTCTGGAGAGAATAGAAAAGAAGTTGGACCACGAGAGTGACTCAAGCAAAACCGAGAGTCACCCAACTTCTGAGGGAAGAAGATCAAGGAGTGTTGGTAAACACGATCATCACTCCCAAGGTCACTCCAAGAGGAGGGAACACAGTAGTTCAAGCCCATCTCCTACCAGAAAGCACATGAGATCTGGAGTGGATGAACCGAACGGTGAAATGAACAAGATTAAGCCTCCAATGCTTGATGGAGAACATAAGAAGGAGGAATATGCCGAGACATGGTTGCTTGGCATAATGAAATATTTCCAACTGCAAAATTATTCCTCTCATGTAGAAGGAAGAATTGCAATGTATCAACTGAAGGGGAAGACATCAATGTGGTGGGATCAACTTGTGCACGTGCAACACATTAGAGAAAAAAATATCACTTGGAAAGAATTCAATATATAGTTTGAGAAGAAATACTTGACTAAAAGATACTATGATAGAAAGATGAAAGAGTTCTTTGAAGTCAAGCTGGGCAACATGGCCATTGATGAATACGAGCGAAGGTTTTTGGAATTACTGAAGTGTGTTATGTTCATCAAGGATGAGACTGTCAAGATTCAAAGGTATCTGAGTGGACTTCCACCTTCCATTGGCGACAAGATCTAGTATGTTGACCCAAAAACTATGGAAGAAATGATAAGAAGAGAGAAATGCTTGTATCAGTAGGAAAGAGAGAAGCCTACTTTTTGGAAGGCTTGGGAAGATAAGAATAAATTCAATATGGATTAGAGGAAGAAGGGAACTAAGCCACCCTTTTTTAGAAACAGTCCTCAAGGAAAACCATATTTTAGAGAGCCCAGGAAGGTTGAAGTAGGTGGGAAAATTCCAAGACCGACACCTATGGAATGTTTGGGTTGTAAAGAAAACCATAGGTACAAATATTTCCCCCACAAAAATGATAAAGTGAAAGTTGTACACAATGTACAACAGGATGAAGTAGTGGAGGAAAGGGCCAGTAGAATGCCAACGATCTACATAGCCTTGGACAACAAGCAATATGAATATCAATCACACATGATTGAAGTGGAAGATATGATTAACAACCAACCATTCACTATTTTAATTGATTCGGGGGCTACGGATAGTTATATAGATCTTAGATTGGTGGAAAGTTTTCATTTGTCGAGAAGAAAACATGAAAAGTCTTGGTTAGTGCAGCTGGCTACATGAACCAAGAGGAAGGTCACTGAGTTGGCTAAGTCATGTCCTGTGGACATGAATGGACCGAGAACAAAGGATGAATTGAATGTTATTCCTTTAGGTTATTATGACTGTCTAATTGGGATGGACTGATTGGACCAACACCATGCCATCTTGGACTGTCATAATAAGGAATTCACTTGCCTGGATGAGGAAGAGAATTGAATAACAGTCCAAGGAATTCCCAGAGTTGTTTCTATCGGAGAAATATTAGCAATGTAGCTGAAGAAGTGCTACAGAAAAGGTTGTCAATTATTTGTAGCCTATGTGGAGGAAGCATTTAAGGATAAGGTGTCAAGTATTGGAGATCATGTGGTACTAAAGGAGTTTGAAGATGTATTCCAGGAGGTACCAGGATTACCTTCGAAAAGAGATATTGACTTCTCTATAAACTTGATGCCTGGAGCAGCTCCAATGTCGAAATCTCCTTACATAATTAGTACGTCGGAGATGAAAGAACTCCAACTGCAGCTTGAAGAGCTTCTGAAGAAGGGGTATATATGCCCAAGTGTGTCACCTTGGGGTGCCCCGATCCTATTTGTGAAGAAGAAGGATGGGATGCTAATGTTAGAATATGAAAGATGTGTGCTCGTTTTACCATTGACAATACCCTTGTCACCCAACCATAGGCCGAAGCCACCTTCTGAGCACCTTAACCTTGACAGAGAATCACTCTGGAAGCAAACTCTAGGCTAGATAGCCAAACAAAGGGTAGCACACCTTTCCAGAAGGATAGAGAATCAACAAACGTTGATCAGATGTTCCAAACCCTAGCGAAGAGATAGTCCAATCCAAAACGTAACTGCTAGCTGCAACAACTGCACCAACAACTCTCCTCAAACCTGTGCACAAGTTTGTGCACTACAGTGCACACCTGTTGCTGCTCTGCAATTCTGAGACTATAAAAAATGAGATACTGGCACCCTGTATTTATAGTATTCCTGGATAACTACTTGGGCTGACTTCTTATTCTAGGTATCTGTCTGTTCAGTATATTATTATTTCTTCTGGCTGACTTCTTCTCTTGGAGGCTAATGACCTAATATAAATTATCTTCTTGAGCTGACAAGTCTTCTAGGGTTATTAGCCAACTCACTAGGGTTTCTTGTTGCTTCCCGGAGTATTCTATCCTTGTTAGGTTTACACGTGGAGGTAAATACCTCCCACAACTACCATAATATCGACACTCCCTCTTAGCTAGGGAGGTGTTACAGGTAATGGTATTGAGCACAAAACATACCATTCACCCAGTAGCATCAACATAGTTATATAGACTAGGTCATGACTAGATAATGAGAACCATCATCATCATTAGTTGCATCATCTCTTGAAACCATACTCTATCTGAGTAATCAAACATGATGCTCACTCCACAGAGTGATACAAGAGCCATTCTTCTAATCTAGAAGAGTAAATGTTCTGAACCATTTTTTGTCTGGAAAATCTTTGTTCATCATTCATCTGGTTGATAATTATTTCCAATAAACTACTGATAGTCTTCAAGGCAATCAGAACAAAATAGAACACAACTGTGTCTATCCATAGTAGTACATAACTACAATCCAGTGGTACACTACCACACCAAGTAACAAACAAGTACTTGATCAGTAACGTATAGTCACAAACAGTGGAACACATCCACCATAGTAGTATACATCTACTATCATACAGTCTTCATAACAATCATGTCATATCAACCTACAAAGAAACAATGTTATGATATAAACTGAATCATCTAGGCCAATCTTTCACTCACATCTGTGAGATCTTGAAATAATATCTTCCCTTAGAGTAGAACAATGAGATATCTGGACTATTCTTCCCAAGCAAGGAAGAATAACTGTCCTGCCTTCTGAACCTAGACCATTCCCCACCCTGGGCCATTCTTCCTACACTAATCAAAGTGCCCCCTGGAGAGAATGTATAAACCCTAAGGAGTGCATGTCCCTGATTGATGAGCCTAGACCATTCCCCACCTTAGGCCATTCCTCCTACACTAATCAAAGTGCACCCTGGAGAGAATTTATAAAACCTAAGGAATGATTGTCCAAACCATTTCCTCTGTTAACCACAAGAGGAAAAGATTGTCCTGTATCAACCTCCAAAACAGACCATTCCTCATGTTAACCACAATGAGAAATCGTTGTCCGGCGAGGTGGGCCAGTCTTCTTGAGTAACCCTCAAGAAGAGAAGTTTCCCTAGACCACTCCCCATGTTAACCGCAATGGGAAGTAATTGTCTATGATACATCAACAATCTGGACCTTTTCCCATGTTAACCACAATGAGAAATCGTTGTCCGTAAAAAATCTAAATCCACTTTCTGAATAGGAAAGCATCTGTCCAAAATGGACTATTTTTCAATCTTGAAAATGAATGTCCTCAATAATATTTTCAGTGCTCCCTCCCAACCTAGGAGTCATCTCTTCCTTTTTCAATAAGGAAGTCATCTCCACGAGCTCCAACTTGAGTACGCAAACTCTTTCATCTTGGATAGAAGCTTTACCAAAATATGTGCTTATCTGCTCATCTGTGGAGATATGTATTGGAGAACCACTTTCTCCTTTCTAGACATCATCACGGATAATGTAATGATTGATTTTAAATGTGCTTTAGTCTAGAACACTGATTTTCTTTAAAGGCTTCATATAGCTCTGAACAATAGAGTATATGATTGTTGGAAAACTGGAACATATCCATGTGGCACTTCTTATGTCATCATGGGATCTGATCTACTGAGTAATCATCTTGATGTTACAAGAAATCTTCACCATGCTTCTGCTGTGCATTGGAGGTTCTCCACTAAGTTATCTTCTTCTATCTGCATACAAGGGTCTCTTTCTAGTATGCCTCAAAGTCTTGATATTTCTCTTCATACACTCTTTATTCAATTTCTCTGGAGAACATTCTTTGCATTCATCTGATGTAGAACTCCAACTCATGGATGTTGGGGATGATATAATGACTCATGTAGAGATAAGTCTGGTTTATTGGAACAAGCAATCATCATAGTCTTCTCCCTCCATATGGGAGTGTAATGATCTCAAGCCATTATGCAAGGATCATCACTATTTTGGTGTCTTTTTAAAAAAAAAATTGAGTGAGGTATTTCGTCAAACACTTTGCTAATCTACCTTTTAGATGTGTTTATATGTGTGTATGCAGCAAATAACAGAAAGAGATAACCATGGAACATACCTCAACCATATGCAATAATATAGACAAGCCAAAACATCTCAATTCTTCTTTATTCATAAAATAGAGAAACCTTCTACAATGAAGATGTCGATCTGGAATGCTCAACAGATGGCCAAGAAGATAGACAATAGATAAGAGCTGCTACAAAATGTTCCCGCTAATACAAAATATTCCTCCAAAGGTTGAATGAGAAATGAAGATCAATATAAGCAGATTTGAATGCCAAACTCTCCAGCTGAAGAATCCCACGCTCCAATAGAAGGCTGAAACCCTCAATAACGCAGCCCTGCTGCCAAAAGTGTCCAATCACCCGAATAAATATGCCAACTGATAGATCGGGTGATGGTAAGAACAACCGAGGTGACCGAATCTCCAAGATCCCTCTCAATCTCTGCAGATCTGAAATCCCCCACGGAATGGTGCGCCCCACTGGATGACTGAAACCCTAGATAATTTGTCCCTGCTGCCAAAAGTGTCCAATCACCATAATAAATATGCCAACTAATAGATCGAGTGATGGTAAGAACAACCCAGGTGACCGAATCTCCAAGATCCCTCTCAATCTCTGTAGATCTGAAATCCCCCACTAAATGGTGCGCCCCACTAGATGACTGAAACCCTAGATAATTCGGCCCTGTTGAAGGAGGCCTCCAAATGCTCTAAAAATCTCCAGAAATATAGATCAGGACACTGCAAGTCACTAGGTAAAGTCTCAGGGTCAGATCTGAAGTGTAACCCCTCCAAACGGACTAGATCAGGATCTCAAAAATGCCCTCCTTCTCTTCAATTCGCCCCACTGCTCAAGAAATAATTTGAGCCATAAAACTATCTCAGAAAGCACTAGATCTGATGTCCAAGGCCCTGCAATGAAAACCCAAGTGATAGAATCCTCAACGGCCC
>ML785395.1:19453-33411 GCA_009831015.1 Picea engelmannii
GGTACAGTCCTTTACTTCTTAATAAATCCTCCATATGGGATTTCCATTGGAAGTAGTTGGTGTTGGTAAGATAAAGATCAATGGGATAAGCCATATGAAGTATGCAGTGAATATGGATTTAAAATTTGAAACCGATGGTCTAGATGGAAAGATATCAAAAAAATAGGTTGTTTAAGAAAACAACACTAAAAACAGACTTCATATGTGAAAGTTATGTTATTTTTAAAAAAGACACAAATGGTAACCAAAGAGCCACATTGCAGGTAGAAGTTGGTCCACATGGTAATACTCCTCCTAATAACCTCACTTTTACAAATAAGTTTCTTATGAAGTTATCCATTTTTATAGAATAAGAAGGATCATTTTTACAATGAAGTTACTTTATAAAAGAAAGTTGTATGCAAAATTAATAACGTTAAAATAAAATATTAAAGCTACTTATAGTGATTCACTTTTATAATTTAATTGAAATACACTTTACAATGGATGCATAAACGTTTTCAAAAAAGTAACAAAAGCAAGACTTGAACTCAAGACCTCTTACTTAATAAAACAACTTTTAACCAAGTGAGGTAGTGCAAAACATATTGTATTGTTTAGAAGGAGGATTGGGGTTGTTGTTGTTGTGGTGGTGGTGGTGGTGGTGCACGTCCTTGGAGAGAGTTCTCATAAAAATATTTTTCGATACAAGAAAAAAATTCCGCTTCTCGACGATAGCAAGGGTTAGATATCAGTTAGCTTACTCGAAAAATGCAATTTTCCCTCTATTTCTGATTTACCAAGATCACACAGAGTGCAGGACAAAGAACATACATAGACATAAAACCCTTTCTGATCTGTTTCTGATTTGTTGAGATCAAAATAGGCATGGGGAAAAGAGAATACATAGATCCGAAAGAGTAGAAACTTGAAAATAAAAGAAACAAAAAACTGAAATAATAACTTTGCAAAATTTTAAAAGGGTGTATTCTAGCTGTATACCTCTAGATCTGACTGAAATGGTCTTATCTTGGGAAAATGGAAACCTTTTCAAGTGAAACGAAAATCATTCTGGAATGAAACGAGCGCTCTGGACGCAATGGAATATTCCTATCAATCCATAAATGTACGAAAATGGCAGAAACCAAAGATAATTCAACACAGTTTCACGATCTCGATCACAACATGAGTGGGTCTTCAAATGCACTATGATACCTTGTTCGACAACACATGTATTCCAACAGAGGATGAACACCTTCAATAAACACTCACACAACCAAATCAAAGATAAAAAAAATTGATGTTTTCACGTAGTAAAATCCCTACGGGGAAACATCCACGACCCCAACTAACATGGCCACTAGGAACAATTTATTAATGCAAAAAAAAATCACAGAGAGATTTACAAGAGATTTTCTCACAATCGATGATCGAAAAATGACAGGCTCCATTCTCTTTAAATAGAAATCATGGACCAATTAAGTGTTAAGCCACAGACCATTGTAGCTGTTAAGATTGATGAGAATATGGACCATCAGATCACTCTATGTTGGGAACATATCATGGTCGTCAGATTTCCTAAAGAAACACACTTTTACCTAATGACGCATTATACCAAGTTGATCTTAACTAACTCCTAAGTGTATAAATATCCTAACATGTACCTTATTGTTTTGTGTTATACATTACTGAAATCAATTCAGCAACTTGATTGCTCTAAATCATGTTTGATTGTATCATCAATGAAATCAACGAACCCTATTGTTTTGTGTTATATTATTGTTGAAATTAATGAAACTACTAAACCAAACATTCTTTCATTGATGAATTGTACAAGGCCAAGTTCTTTCACTCACCTTAAAGTATACCCTTCCCATTTAACATGGATCTCTCTCACCAAATTACTGGGCATCGAAAGATTTTCAAAAACTTCAGATATCCTATATGAAAACTTCATCTAGAGGCCTTTAAAATCAAGTTAGAATTCATTGTTTCAATTGATTTACTAAAATTGAGTTTTAGTTCCCTTACCAAAACACTCTTGAATACCAAGGAAACTAGTTAATGCCAAAATTGGAGAAGAAACAATCCAATCGGTATCTGGTGGAGACGATAACTTTCATAGAATCACCATCGAACCATGCAATTTTGTTTCTTCTCGTGGGCTTTAGAGGTTGTAGAGAGATCTATTTAAACTTAGGTTTAATGTAGAAGGATTTGAATAAATCATTCACTAAGGCTCATACTAAGTGCTTGGGGATATTTTCACATGATCATCCTTAATTTATCAATGCACTTTGTAATATCTAGAGATAGGTATTTTTTCATGAATCAAAATTGACAATCGTTTTATATGATTCCAATGTAGGATTGGAGTTCTTAAGGAAGTATGATCCATTATCAGGATTTGAAGATCGAACTTCCAAAGAAAGCCAATGTACCTATCATAATATAAATAATTGTTATTTTCAATGATTCCAAAATTTGACTCTTAAGAATATTAGTTTCATTAGAAAAAAAAATTATTTTGTTTTTAAGATATTAGTATCGGAAAATAATAAACCCTTTTATATTCAAATAAAAACAACAACCATGACATCAACAATCCACATGTTTGTGATTTCAATTCTCTTCTTGCAAAACAATATACTATAGAAAATTGAATATAATATATACAACTACTATTCTTGTGCGTCGCCTGCTTTTGACCTTTCCAATGCCAATTCCAATTAGTAGCTTTCTTTCCTTTCTCTGTGAGAAATTCTATTTCTTTCAACCTTTAACCTACCTGGATTCCACCGATCCTTCAACCTGGCCTTCATCTCACAACTAGCTTCCCCTTGTCTGCCTTCTCCCTTCGAGATCTCGATTGATCCCCACCCGACCTACGTTTCATACTGACTGCTTCTTGTATGTTGCCTTATATTCAAAGTTATACTATCGAGAATTATATTTATAGTATGAGTTTAATAAAAAACATATATTCTAAATCTATAATTATATAATAAAGAAATTTGCAAAATATTAATAAATTATTAGAGTATATATATTATAATATAGTATATATGAGTGTACATGCAAAACATATATGGTATATTATGTACTGATGTAGGACTTAATGTTTTTGCATTTATCAACACACCTTCTCATACAATTATCCATATGGTAAACTTAGTAACTAAAGTAAACTTAGCAGTAAGGAGAATTGTTTTTTTTAATGCAAACGCACATGTAGTTTGTTATAATATAGTAGATATGAGTGTAAAACATATATGGCATATTATGTATTGATGTAGAACTTAATGCTTTTGCATTTATCAACACATCTTCTCATACAATTGTCCATATGGTAAACTTAGTAGTAAGGAGAATTGTTTTTTAATGTAGCTTTATATGTAGTTTGTTTTTTATTTAGTTATAATTATTTTAATAAATCAAATTTGTTTCTAAAGTTATAATAATAATAATAATAATTTTTTTTAAGGTTGTTAAAGTATACAAAGGTATACATACCCTACTCTCTTTGGATTTGAATATGTGACTTTTAAATAGAAAACATATGTTCTTAATCATTAGGCCCATTTAGATTGTATAAATATACTCATAAAAATAGAATTGCATAGAGATTGGGCCAAGAGCAATCTTATGAAACCTAGTCATCAACAATGGATATTTACTTAAATGATATTTTATATAGATATCTCTAACAAGCTTTCTAATGTGAAAAACAAAGATTAAAATATTACAAGTTTTTACTTGATATTGTTCTATGCACACATTTGGTTGTGTTTTATTCATTGAGTTAATGCAAAAGAGTGTGCTAGAAGGAATTTCATAAGAGTTTATGTTTTTTTTGCAATGGAACCCACATTTAATTTCTTTTCTATTTAGTTATAATTGTTTTAATGAACTAAATTTGTTTCCAAAATTGTTGGACATCAATTTATAGTAAGTAAAGTAAACCTAGTAAGTAAGTAAAGTAAACCTAGTAATAAGGAGAATAGATTTTTAGATGTTATCATCACCTTTGCTTTGCTTTTGTAGATGGAATTTATTTTTATATTTGATTTTGGTGTAATGTTGTTTCATGTGTAAAATAATTCTAATAATAATATATTCATAAAGATAGAGTAGTTATCTTGTGAAGAAGCATAGTCATCAAAAATGGATATTAGATGATATTTATATAGATATGTCAAGCTTTCTAATGTAAAAAACAGAGATTGAAATATTACTCATTAAGTTAATGCAAAAAAGCAAGTAAACTTAGTAGTAAGGAGAATAGTTTTTTAGATGTTATCAACACCTTTGCTTTTGTAGATATAATTTATTCTTATATTTGATTTATGGTGTAATGTTGTTTCATGTGTGAATTGGATTATTGTATTCATTTTCTCAGCCGAGTCTTTTACGGAATTGGAATGCCGTTGTGCCCCATCTCGCTTTCAGGTTGTTTCCTAAAAATCAATGAGAGTTGATTCTTTCAAAATTTCAAAATTTTTCTATCGCGTTTCCGTCAATCCATGGGCCATATCTCTGCCGTGTCTTTTGGTATGAGAGGATTTTTCACTGCCGCGTTTGAAGCGCTCCAAATTTTTCCATTACACCCACTACCCGACCCTGACCTTAACAAAAGACCCTCAAGTCTTTTTGTCAGTCTAGTCTACTTGCCGGATAAATCGGGCCAGTGATATTTTGGCTCAAAAATATGCCATCAATGCAGCAGCCTCCTATTTATACAGCAACACCGATTCCAATTAAAGCACAATCCTTTGTACCCACTTTCAATACGGATAATTTTGCGGCCGTTGCACTTTTCTGCCAATATGGGTAACAGATATCAGATGCTATTATTCCTCTCTTCTTTTCTTCTTCTTGTTTCTGTTACAATCCAAGCTCCTTCGCCAACCCCGTCTGTATCTTCACCTTCACCTTCTCCGTCTTCTCCACCACCTCCACCCCCACCTCCATCAACCACCCCACCTCCGTCATCTCCACCCTCAACTACTTCACCTCCTCCCTTGTCTCCAAATACTTCACCTCCTTCTTCATCTCCGTCTCCAACTACTCCACCTGTTCCCTCTACTACTTCGGATGGTGGGTTGCATAGGGGTGTTCTTACAGTATGTGTGGCTCGTTCGCTTGTTTCTATGGTTCTCTTTGTGTTTTCGATGCTGTGAAGGAGGGGTCTGTCCTATTGCATTAGGTCAGCAGAGAACGAGTCTGTATTAGGCCCGAGGGGCACTGTTTGCTTGATATATGAGTATATAAAAAAATGTTTTTAGATATCATGGTTTAGTTATAGAGTCTGTCTTCAGAATAAGAGTGGTTCCAGCGTGGGGTGGCTCACCTTTACATGGGACCTTAGAATAAGAGGGGTTCCACCCTAGGGTGGCTCACCTTTACAACTTTACATGGCAAATTAGATTGCAAATTGTTTTTTCTTTGTGGATTGATTGAGTTGTGAATGAGTAAGTAGGCATACTCATCTTGCCATTAATCAATCGTTATGTTAAGACACCACTTCTCTATGGTTTGTATTTACATAAAGATAATGGTATGTGTATATCGACATAAAGATAATGGTATGTGGAGACTTATATTTTTTCACAGATAATATAGGATAAGACACAAAAGGAGCCTCGAATTGTCCTCATTACACTTAAAAGTTTAGCTTAGAAGTGGCTCTACCATATGCAAGCTTACAAGTAGGTGGTGAAGAATCCTATGAAGTGAATCAATATGTAGATTTAATGAATATATTAATATTGATACTATATTTTAAATCTCGGATCGATTATGATATTGATGTCAACATGTTTAGATCTTGTAGTTTAACATTTATTCATATATGTATCTTCAAATCTATATCTACATCTAGTTCCATAATATTGATCTTCATCTTTGTAACGTTGTATTTGCTTTAATGATTAATTGCAGCTATACTATATTTGCAGCTATACTATATTTTAAATCTCGGATCGATTATGATATTGATGTGTGCATGTTTAGATCTTGTTGTTTACCATTTATTCATATATGCATCTTCAAATCTATATCTACATGTAGTTCCATGGGTAATTAATGGTTTTTATGTGAACACAATCCATGGCAAGTTAATTTAAAAGATTTATCACTAATGTGTAAAGACTTTGAGAAAATTTATTGAAGGAAAAAGACCAATCTATATCAAGTGTTTACAAAAGGTACCAAGTGTATGGTGTTCTTTATTAGTAAATTTAAAGATGCAAACCATAAATAATAGATTTTACTCACATTTACTAAAAAATGGAAAATTACAACCACAATAGAAAAATAAAGAACAGGGATACCACAAAATGCTATACCTATACTCATGAAAGCAATGTTCACTTTCCTTTTCGACGGTGAAACCTCTAATTGAGTAGAGCTCCATTTACAATAAAATTCACAAGACATGTTATTACATTGCTTCTACTTTTTTATATAGTTATATCTACCTCCCAGGAACATTTTAGATAAGGAACTTTCTAGTAGGTGGAATCTTCTTGTAAGTCTTCTTACAATTATTGCTTCCAAATTACTACATGGGCCTTATTTATTAGAGATGGCTTCCATACATAGAGACACATCTATCTACTTAGGGGGTTAGAGTAGGACTCTAACATGCCCTCCCCCTTGAAAAAAATTATTGTCCTCAAGGCTAGAGATGAGGGAATTTCTAAAGGATCTCTATTATATCCCATGTGGCATCCTTGGATGGTGTATCCTTCCATTGTATCAAGACCTCCTCGATAGTGTTTTGGAAGAGAAGAGGTACTCTATTTTGTCGAGGACATCTTATGGTTGCAACCAAATGGAACCTTCTTCATCTAGTTTAGGAAGGCTTGCTTGAATACAACCACTTTATTTAAGTAGGAGGCCTGAAAGATTAGATGAATTTTACAGTGTCTTAGAAGTTCCAATTTGTAAGCCACTGACCCAATATGTTTGAGTATCTTATATGGGCCATAAAACTTTGGAGCAAGCTTCTGGTGGTGGTTGTCTTTGAGGGAGATTTGTATATAAGGCTACAAACAAAGGAACACTTTATCCCCTTCTTTGAAATTGGGTTTTGGAATGATGTTAATCATATTGTTGTTTGAGTTGATTCTGAGTCATTACCAGGTTATCCTTGAGAGTGCATAAAATGTCAGCCTAAGCTATGAGTGTTTTGTCGACCTCATGTACCTTAGAGCCTTCAGGTCATTCGTGTGGCACCATGATAAGTTCCATTATACCACCATTCTACTAGGGGTAACCACTAAATCCATTGGGATTGTTGTTCTGAAGTAAATCACCTAGAGTATGCTTACAAACACTTGCTGACAGCTTCAATTTGACCATCAGTCTAGGGGTGATATGTTTTGATGAAATTCAAATGAGTTCCTTGGAGTTGAAGCACTTGTTTCTAGAAATTGTTAGTGAAAGTGGGGTCACGGTCCATCACAATAGCTTGCATCATACCATGGAGTTTAAATATTATCTATGAAGACTTGAGAAAGCATGGAGGCTTTAAAGGGGTGTTGTAGAGTGCAAAAAAGAGCATGTTTGGAAAGACGATCACCCACAACCATAATGATGGATTTATTTCCAAACTTAGGTAACCCCACAATGAAGTCCATATAAATGTCAGTCCATATAGAAAGTAGAATGGGTAAAGGTTGTAGTTCTCCTTGAGGTTTCATTGTTTCTCCCTTGTGTCATTGACAAAGGTCACATTTTTCCACAAAAATTTGGATGTCCATCTTCATGCCTTCCCAAAAAATGAATGCTTGATCTATTCCTAGGTTTTATGAAAGCTATAATGTCCTAGTATTGGAGAGGCATGGAGTTTAGATAACACTTTGGAGTGTCTTAATATTGATCCTCATCTTTGTAACGCTTTATTTTCTTTAATGATTAATTGCCGCTAAACTATATTTTAAATCTCGGATTGATTATGATATTGATGTGTGCATGTTTAGATCTTGTTGTTTACCATTTATTCATATATGCATCTTCAAATCTGTATCTAATTGTAGTTCCAGGGGTAATTAATGGTTTTTATGTGAACACAATCCATGGCAAGTTAATTTAAAAGATTTATCATTAATGTGTAAAGATTTTGTAAAGACTTTGAGAAAGTTTATTGAAGGAAAAAGACCAATCTATATCAAGTCTTTACAAACAGTACCAAGTGTATGGTGTTCTTTATTAGTAAATTTAAATATCCAAACCATAAATAATAGATTTTGCCCACATTTACTACAAAAATGGCAAATTGCAACCACAATAGAAAAATAAAGAACAAGGATACCACAAAATGTTATACCTATACTCATGAAAACAATGTTCACTTTCCTTTCCGGGGGCGAAACCTCTAATTGAGTAGAGCTCTGATTACAATAAAATTCACAAGACATCTTATTACATTGCTTCTACTTTTTTATATAGTTATATCTACCTCCTAGGAACATTTTAGATAAAGAACTTTATTTTTTTTCTTTCAAATTACTACATGGGCCTTATTTATTAGAGATGTCTCCCATACATAGAAACACATGTATCTATTTAGGGGGTTAGAGTAGGACTGTAGCATGCTCTCCCCCTTAAACAAAGTATTGTCCTCAAGGCTAGAGATGAGGGAATTTCTGAAGGATCTATGTTATTTCCCATGTGGCATCCTTGGATGATGTATCCTTCCATTGTATCAAGACCTCCTCGATAGTGTTTTGGAAGAGAAGATGTACTCTATTTTGTCGAGGACATCCTATGGTTGAAACCAAATGGAACCTTCTTCATCCAGTTTAAGAAGGCTTGTTTGAATACAACCACTTTCTTTAAGTAGGAGACCTGAAAGATTAGATCAATTTTAGAGTGTCTCGGAAGTTCCAATTTGTAAGCCATTGACCCAATATGTTTGAGTATCTTATAGGGGCCATAAAAATTTGGATCAAGCTTCTGGTGGTGGTTGTCTTTGAGGGAGGTTTTTATATAAGGCTACAAACAAATGAACACCTTATCCCCTTCTTCGAAATTGGGTTTTGGAATGATGCTAATCATCCTGTTGTTTCAGTTGATTCTGAGTCATTACCAAGTTATACTTGAGAGTGCATAAAATGTTGGCCTAAGTTGTGAGTGTTTTTTCGACCTCATGTACCTTAGAGCCTTCAGGTCATTCGTGTGGCACCATGATAAGTTTCATTATACCACCATTCTACTAGGGGTAACCACTAAACCCATTGGGATGCCCCTCCTACTACAAACTAGTGTATAATTCATGAAAATCCATGGTGATGAGACTAACATCCTTAACCATTCAACACCCAACACAATGTCACAACCACTCATTTCAATAAAAAACATGTAGGTTTTCAAGGAATAATGACCCATTTGAAGACATATATTTTCACAACAACCACTGCATGTCATGGAACCACTATTATCAATCATAATCCAGGATTTGTTCACAACATGGATGATTTCTACCACTATTAATTAATATAATGACTTTGTGATTCCTGATGTAGCCAATCAATTTGAGGGTTTGGGGATCCAAAATACTAGTCAATGCATGCAGGTAGATCTATGTTTCAACATCCTATGGAGTAGATGGAGGAATTCCTTCAACTAGTGGAGGTAGAGTCTCCTAAGGTATAGATTTACCTTCATCATCCAAAATGTCCTCTGAAATGGCCATAAAGAGTTTTTTCTCCTTACATTTATGCCCAAGAAATTTTTTATCATCACATTTGTAGCATAGACCTTTAATTTGGTGCTCTGGAAGTTCAACATAGGTTAAATTGTGCATCTGGAGGAGTGGATAGGATGGAGAGGGATTGGTGGGGGGAGGAATAGTGGGATGGGGGAAAGGAATAAATGGTGGATTTTAATGTTGATAATTCACCACATTTTGGGCTTCCCTGGCTCTTTGAGAGGCTTCTTACCAAGTCATAGGATGAGGCATTAAGACTTAGGAACATATCTCTTCCTTTAGACAAATGATAAATAATTCATTGAAAAATGTATCTGACATGCCTTTGGTGTGGATGGAAAATTTCTCAAAAGTGGATATGAACTCTTCAATTGTAACAAATTGTTTAAGCTTGTTCAGGTAGCCCAAATAATGAGTGTCTATTTCAAAGTGTTCATAGAGGTCAAAAACAAATTGTGTCTAAGAAATATATCCCCAATGAGAGTTCTTATGCCATTGTAAGTATTTCCAATGTTCAAGATATACATATAAGACACCCACACATAGTTTCATTAAGTCATTTGTGATTCCATGTAGGGAAAATAATGTTCCATTAGAGTGACCCAGCCTATGGGATTGAAGCAATCAAATTTTTTGAGATCTAGTTTAGGGAGTCTATGTCACGTTTAAGTCATAGGGTCGTGAACAAATGGGGTACAATGAAGCTCCAAGGGATTATACGATTCAACTCCTTCCTTTTTGGACAACCATTCCTAACACTAATAACCCTTGGATTGATTGTACATCACCATGATTTGGGACATATGGCCTAGGATTGAGTCTAGTTTGGCTAGATTTGCATTAATGGAATCAAAACTTTGTTGGGAAAAGGAGTGGTTGAATTTGATTTTGTATTGTGACTCATCACATTGATTTTCCAAGGAGGATACTCTAGTGGCTGACTCAAAATATTTAGTAACCATATATATGTGGGTCCACAAGAAAAATGTTGATAAGAGTGGTACTTAGGTGATCAACCCATTGTTATGGGTTTATTCAGATAGTTGTTGCGTAGTGGGGCAAACATGTCCACTAAAAAAATTACTAGAGAGTTGGTACCATGACGATCAACTTGACACAAGGATTCCATTGAGATAGGTCTCAAATAAGGGTGTTATGAGGATCCATTTTTTTTTCTTTTTTTATTCCCGTGGAGTTATACTCTCACCTGAATAATACTATGATGTCAAAATACTCAAATTCTCAATAATGTAGTTTATGTAGGAATTTCATGGACTAGTAGTAGGAAGTGGGGTTCCCGGTGATAGAATGCATGGATTTGCAATACAATCATTTATGTAGGAAGTTCATGGACTGGCAACAAGGAGTAACGTTTTGAGGCATGTGGGAAAGGGAGTGTTATATGTTATAACTCTATGATACACATGTGGGTTCCAGCAATAGTACTCATCCCAATTTTTCAGGGCATTAACTAGGGAGACTCGATTGTAGCATTATCCATACTAAATTACCTAGGTATTAGAAAGAAATATTTCTAAGTGTTGTTCTCGGTGGAACTATAGAAACAAGACAGTTGATCAACTTATCTAAATCTAGTTTCAAGTAACTTAGGGGCATTCATATATATCCTATGGTACATGGAAGTGAAATTACATATGCTAGTGTTGTTTGATGTGGTATTGTCCAATGACGGGAATGAGGAACTTATCCTTGACTACAATTTTGTTGAGATCTCTAAAGTTAAGACACATGCACCATCTTTCTTGAGGACCATGAAAACTATGGACGAATAAGGACTTGTACTACGGTGGATGACACCATTGATGAATAACTCATAAATTATCTTTTCAATTTCATTTTTTTAGGAAAATCGATGGTGATCAATGCATACATTGGGTGGGAGGATACTTGGCATGAGTAGAGTAGAATGATGGGTATTTTTAAATACATATTGGTGTTTGGAAATACCAACTACATGTAAGGATGGATGGGTTGAGAAGGTGTCTCAAAGGCTTGAATGACATGGAACTAAGAGACATTTCTTGAATGCCATTTTTTAATAAGATTTTATATATGATGGGAGTTGATGATCTCTTGAGAACTAGTGGTGATTCCTTTGAAAGTGTAGTGATTCCCCTCCTGCTACAAACTCATGTATAACTTACAAAAATGCATGGTGATGGGACCTAACTTCCTTAACCATTCAACACCCAAGACAATGTCACAATGACTCATTGCAATAACAAGCATGTAATATTTCAAGGAATAATGACCCATTTGAAGCCAGATATTTTCACAACAACCACCACATTTCATGGAACCACTATTAGCAATCATAATCTGGAAGTGGTTCACAACATGGATGTAACAGTGTATTCCTTGGGATACCCATTATTGAATGCAATTATGGGTACTACCACTATCAATTAAGATAATGAATTTGTGATTCTTGATGTAGCCAATCAATTTGAGGGTTTGGGGAGCCAAAACACTAGTCAAGGAATGTCGGGAGATCTATGGTTCAACATTCTATGGAGTATATGGAGGAATTCCTTCAACTAGTGGAGGTAGAGTCTCCTAAGGTATAGATTTACCTTCATCATCCAAAATTTCCTCTAAAATGGCCATAAAGAGTTTTTTCTCTTTACATTTATGCCTAAGAAACTATTTCTCATCACATTTGTAGTAGAGACCTTTAATTTTGTGCTTTGGAAGTTCAACATGGGTTAAATTGTGGATCTTGAGGGGTGGATAGGATGAAGAGGGATTGGTAGGAGGAGGAATAGTGGGATGGGGACAAGGAATAAATGGTGGATTTTTATGTTGATCATTCACCACATTTTGGGCTTCCCTGGCTCTTTGAGAGGCTTCTAACCAGGTCATAGGATTAGGAATTAATACTTGGGAACATATCTCTTCCTTTAAACAAATAATAAAGAATTCATTGAAAAATGTATTTGGCATGCCTTTGGTGTGGATGGAAAATTGCTCAAAAGTGGAGATGAACCCTTCAATTGTACCAAATTGTTTAAGATTATTCAGGAAGCCCAAACAATAAGTGTCTATTTCAAATGTTCACAGTCTAGGTCTAAGACAAATTGTGTCTAAGCAATATATCCCCAATGAGAGTTCTTATGCCATTGTCGACATTGTCAATGTTCAGGATATACATATAAGACACCCACACATAGTTTCACTAAGTAATTTGTGATGCCATGTAGGGAAAATAATGTCCCGTCTGAGTGACCCAACCTATGGGATTGAAACGATCAAATTTAGGGAGTCTATGTCACATTTGAGTCATAGGATCATGAACAAATGGGGTACAATGAGGCTCCAAGGGATTATACGATTCAAATCCTTCCTTTTGGGACAACCAATCCTAGCACTAATAACCCTTGGATTGATTGTACATCACCATGATTTGGGACAGATGGTCTAGGATTGAGTCTAGTTTGGCTAGATTTGCATTAATGGAATCAAAAATTTATTGGGAAAATGAGTGGTTGAATTTGATTTTGTATTGTGACTCATCACATTGAGTTTCCAGGGAGGAGACTCTAGTAGCTGCCTTAAAAGCTTTAGTAACCATAGATATGTGGTTCCACAAGGAAAAGGTTACTTAGAGTGGTGCTTATCTGATCAAAGCAACGTTATGGGTTTATTGAGATAGTTTTTGGGTAGTAGGTCCACCAAAAAAATTTATTGGAGAGTGGTACCATGATGATCAACTTGACACAAGGATTCTATTGACACAAATATTCCAAACGAGAAAAAAGGCCTCCTAAAGCCATACTAAACCTAAAAATGAGGTGACGACTAATAATATTGTGTTATGTTCAAGGGTGACACAAAAAATTTCCATATATAAAATATTAGACTCATTCCCATCCCTTTTTTTCTATTTTTTTTTCTTTTTCATATTATAAAATCCTGAAAAGGAATAAAAGAATGCTATGATATAGTGGAGGAAACGAGTGTAGCGGGAAAACAAACTAGTTCCAAGAACAAATAACATACCTATGCTTAATGCAAGGAAATCATGTGTAGGATATGGACACTCGAGGAAAATTTTCCTCTATGGATACGAATTTTAAGTCACAAAGGATAGTATTGCAAGGTTGGTAAATTTCCAAGGATGCATATACAATTGGCTACACCACATCAAGTTGAAGCCGACATTAGGTCCAAAAATCACAAGCGGTCAATATGCGATCCAAATGCAACTCATCACAACAAATTTTTGGAAGCTTTGGGGGTAATT
>ML785395.1:45361-66022 GCA_009831015.1 Picea engelmannii
CGAAAGCCATCTCTTTTATAGAAGAGGGCTTCACCCTTTTGGAAGGGTCTGGTCTCTTCCTCTCCGGTGATCCTTCATTGGCTCCGTTGGAAGCTAGGATCGGGATCTGAGATCAAACTTGGAAGGGACAAAATCCTCGGGCTGGAGGATCATTCGATTCTCTCTCCCTCACTAAGATCGCAGCTTGGCTCTTTAAACTTTTGGTGTTTGGCGCAGATGAAAGTATCATCCCGCGTCATCCCTCTTCTTGACAATTGGATGAATAGTAGCGATCTGCACCTTAATGGATTGATTGCCACAGAATGGGATTCCTTCACGGCTGCACTAAAAAGTGTCGGAATCTCTCTCACAGACACGCACGACTCGTTCCTTTGGGCCGGAGGAGATGCCTCTGGAATCATTACCGTCAAAAACATATACGTGGCACTCCTACAACCGATGGACCTCGGTGTTGACATTTTGTGGCTCCTTCAGCTATGGAAGTGGTCGATTCCACTAAAATTTAAACTCTTCATCTGGCTCTCCGTTAAAGAGAAAACTCTCACCTGGGAGGTGCTCCGTAAGAGAGGCTGGCAGGGCCCTGGGATCTGTCTCCTATGCAACCGAGCCTCCGAAGACATCCACCACCTTCTTATACATTGTTATTTTACAAAATATGTATGGAATCAACTGTTACAACATTTCTCTCTTACTTTCTCCTGGATCGGCGCCACCATCTCAGAATGTTTTTCTTTGTGGTTCACTGGAAAATCTGCTCCGCATTGTTTGGTTTCCCATGTATGCTGGAAGATTTGGATAGAACGCAACAAGGTGATTTTTGATGAGCGCTCTCCCTCCTCTCTTGCGGTAGTTCACAGAGTTTTGGCTACCTTCTCCCGGCAACCATCCACTGTAAAATCCTTCCCTTACAAAGCTTGTGAGTTTAAGATGGCTGAAGGTCACACTTTAGCTTGTTTTGAAGGTGTTGCACAGTCAAACGGATTATGTTGTTGGGCTGGAGGCACCTTCAAAACCCATCCATCGAGGATCACAAAGTGGTTCATCAATTGTGGTGCGGGTACAAATACCAAAGCCGAACTTTTGGGCTTATGGGCTTCCTTCACTCTTGCTTCCTTTTGGTCTTTAAACCACTTACATGTTCTTGGAGACTCGAGAGTTATTATCGACTGGATTAATCACAATTTCAACCTCCATTCAATCCATATTGAATGTTGGAAGCAAAAAACGCAAGAGCTGTCCAAAATCTTCACTGATATCAACTTCCATCATATTTCTAGATCCCACAATACAGAGGCGGATGCTCTCTCAAAGAGGGCTCTAAGCGAAGTGGTTGGGAGACTCTCGGTCTACCACTGTGATAGAGGAAAAGAGATTCCTATCTCCTATATCAATATCTTCGAATTATAATGGCTATTTTTAAGTAGTTTGTGGACAACATTTGTTAAGCTTTTGCTTGCTTCTCCTTCCAGTCTACCTCTTGCTATAGTTGTCTTTGTTCTTTTCCTTTGAACCACTGCGGTCATTGATTGTATTGGTCCTTTCTTGGCTAGCCCACTGAACATGTTTCATAGCTTGTTGCTGCCTACTGTAAACGAATTTATACCCTATATAAATTTGAGAAAAAAATTTCTTGAAAAAAAAAAAACCAAGACATGGTCAACTTTAGCAAGTGTAATTGCATAAAATCCCCTGAAGGCTAGGGTATAACATTTGATCATGAATTGTACTAATCCTTGTCTTGTTGTTATCACTAATACTAGTATTTAATTCTCTTTAATTGTTGTGGAACCATGTTGTAAATGTGGTCAAATGAAGAAATGATTAAGCATTTGGCCCCCCTTTAAAAAAAAATGAATATATCTTATTTATGGTTGTCTTAATGGATTTGTATCGTACGCATGTTTTTTCCTACGATTTTTTTTTATACATTTGTGTATGAATGTGTTCTAGTTATCCTTTTCCTTTTTTTTCTTTTCTCTATATCTTGTAAGCATGAAATAATGTAAATATTAGAATAGGAATGACAATGAGGTTGCAAATATCTTACCATGTTTCTTCATCTTTCTAAAGTCTCGGCTGCACTTTGAGTGAGACTTTCTTCCCTTTGGAAAGATTGAAAATGAAAGTGCATCTAGACTATAGTAGGAGATTTTGTTAGTAACATGTGAGAATTCTGGTCTCAATCAAACGCTAACAAATGGTCATGTTGCTTAGAAATTTTCCTAAGAGGGAGGCACTTATAGGATTAAAAAAATAATATATAAGCATGAGGTCCAAAATTAGTGGGAGAAACTTTGTATTGCAAGAGGCGGAGTTGCACAAATGGGATCCACAGATGTGTATAAAGTTTGTACTATATGATGGCCCTTCAAAGGATCAATATGAAGTGTTTTCGTGTGATTTTCTATAGGTATTTATAAGTGGCTAAAGAGACTCATGGAAGCACCAAAGTACAAATATCAATAGAAAAGGTCTATCCGATGGACTATTTTTAATATCTCTCCATTACAAAAGGTGGATCATCAAATCATGCACACCATGTATTTTTTGGTAGATAAAATTGTAGACTAAGACATTACATATTTTGTTGTGGAAAATCACTAGTATTTTTCTAGAGACGATGCAATATTTAAGAGAGGAGAATGAGGTAGACTGGTATGGGAAATCCCTCTCTAGATTAATATCTTCCTGGTAGAGGAGGGATTGTTTTCATTTACTCCTATATATATGGTTGAGTAATTCCCCTATGCCACAAAGAGTGGCTAGGATGGTGTTGGTAAGTTGCAAAATATAGGAAGATTGTAGAAGGGGGGGTAAATCAAAGGATAGTGTAAGGGATACAATAGTTTTTAGGAGGTTGGCTATTATATAGTGGTAGTGGAAGAAATAAATGTGGGTGGTAAGGAAGATGAGTGATTAGCTACGAAAGTATATTAGTGATGAAGGTAGTATTGAGGGAAGATTGAATGAGTTGTGGAAGCTAAGAAGACGAGAGTTGGCTAGGTATTTGTTGAGGGAGAGAGCGATAGTAATGGAAGGAATCCCATTGAGAGGAAGTTGGGTTGAAGGAGTATTGATAGATTCAAAAGAGAAGTGGTGATGATAGATGCATCTTTCTAGAATAATTATGTGGATTGGTTGATTCAAGAAGTGGAATCCCCCCATATTGAATAAATTGTACTTGAAGCTTCCAAAACTAGACTAGATCTAACCACTCCTTAGATTCTTGTGACACATAAGGTATTTCCTATCATCAATCGTGTTTTTTCTTTTCCTATAGTAAACAATGTAAGTAACAGTAGTAGCTAGATTAGGATCTAGTTGGGAGGAAGTGGTAAGGGTAGTGGTAGTAGAGGACAACCTAGTTGTTGGAATACTAAGAGGGGAGGGGGTGAATCAATATTACCCTTTTTTCAACAATTAGCAATTACTTTTATATTTTGTTAATTACCACAACAGATCAACAATAGACTTGTTTGTAAAATCAATTATATAAATATAATTACTAGGAATTACAGGGCTTTTATGAAGAATAGTGAAGGACACCAATCCCTTTTAGAGCACCAACTCTCGGAGACACAAATCCTCTTCTTCAAGGAACCAACCCTAGGAAGCACCAACTCCCTTAACTTACACTTAAAAGATATGAATCCTTTCATTCTCCTACCTTCCACACTCACTTCATAAGAATAATCAGTTCTTCTTCTTGGACTTTGTTGTTGTTTTGATCTTCTGATCTAGACTTCATAGACACATTATTCTCACCATTCTTTCTCGTTTATGTACTCTTCCAACTGGTGTGAGCTATGAAGCATTATGTCCCTTTGTTTGGTCCATCACACCTCTTCATTTTAAATTAACAATAATCTTTATTATTATTCAAACATCATTGTGTAGGATGTTAATTCAGAGTGCTTTTAAATCAATCACATGTATGAATCAATTTCTTTAACTCGATTCCATGTCTCTGCAGATGTTGCAGAAATTGAATCCTGCAGAGGTGCTTCCTTCAAACCATTTACATTTGACCAATAGTGCAAAACCATGATCTTATTAATTAAGTGATGTATCCAGCGCCTTATGGCTTATCTGTTCATAACCCATGACTGGGCGCTGGAACCTAGTCCTCTGGTACTTCGGCCTTCGGGAAATTTCTCTCATCCAATCTTCCGGAGTATTTTTCACCGAAGTAGACTGGACTATCGATATGCGTTCTTACATAGATGGACGATCCTGTCTTGTCCATAGGATTCAAACAAATCAACGACCATGACTTGATCTACCATTGAGTGGATGGTTCTCATTCACTTCTCACAAGGATTGATCCAATGGTTATCATTAATCACAGAACCGAATCAATGGTCTAGCTTCAATCCTTACTTTATCCTTCCACTGTTTATTCTGACGGCTGTGACTTGATCAAAGGTTGAGATGGATGGTTATCGTTTACTTGGGACGTCGAAGGTTTGAAGCTCCAGTTAATCGATGTTCCCATTTCCACTGGAGTTGGTCAGTGTCAGAATTGAGTGTCTCTTGATCTGATGGTTCCTATATTCTTCTTTAGATCAATGGTTGTCGTTACTTTGGGGCTTCAAGTAGTTGTTTGTTTCCCCCAAAGGACTAACTCTCGGAGTGACGTAACTTGTTGACATCATTGTTGACTTGGGACTGGCCGAGTGGCTGCCATGTGTCACCTAGATTCGTGACTTATGTAACATAAAATTCCAAATGGACCTAGACACTTTTCACCATCTGATTGTGCCACATGTCCTTGATGATGTGGTTTGCTGACGCAGTACATGTCCTCCTCCTGGATCTAACGACTATGATCAGTTATATATCAACGATCTAGAATTATTTCAGCCTTCGACACTTTGGGTTATATGCTCCCAATTCTCAATTATCCCGAAGTGTTATTCCCTGAGTAAAACTCGAGCAACTTGACTTCATCTAACAGTCGAGAATGTTAATGTAGTAGATCAATGATCATGGATGATTTCATAAATGAAAGTTGTGCAATCGTTAACTCAACCCTTGCATCCCGTAATGGTTCTCTGTCATTGATCTTCCCTTACTAAGATCTGACGATCAAGACTTAATCAGATGTTTGATCCAAAGGTACTCCTCTGTAACTTCCAGATCTGTCGGTCCAGGTTTGTCTCGAAATCTACATCAATGGACATGATTCTCCCTCGATTCCTCTGTAGTTTTACAGTGGGGATTTCACTCTTGATCGCGTTTCTATAATGCGCTTTCCCTTCTGATTTTTTTGGTAGATTCTTCTGCATGTTGTTTATATCATTGCAATGTGCTTTCCCTTCTGAGATTTTTGGTAGATTCCTCTACATTTTCTTTATGTCATTGCAATGCGCTTTCCCTTCTGATATTTTTGGTAGATTCATTTGCATGTTGTTTATATCATTGCAATGTGCTTTCCCTTCTGAGATTTTGGTTTTGTACTTGGATTCTAACTGATCAAGATCATTGATTTGTTGGGAATTTGATCCCGATGGTGTTTCTGCATATGCGTTGATCTCATGAATTTTAATATGTTGTCTCTCCTGAGCTTTAGATAGATTTCACTGCATTTTGTTCATAACAACTCATCATCACATCATAATGACATCGACTATTGACATCAATGACAACACCTAAATGAAAATATGTTCAACAATCCCCCCCTTTGGCATTGGTGAAAACTTTTTCTTTTTGAAATTTATTCCCTTATCAATTTCCTCCCCCTTTGATAGAAATGGCAGAGGGGATATTTCTTATCTCCCCCTGTGGAAATTCTCTCCCTAAACATGTGCCCCTTCTGATACTTTTTTATGGTTTTTAATGAGGTTTTTGAATTACTCCTAATTTATGTTGAAGATCTTCAAAAGTACTCCTGGGAAAGCGTTTTGTGAAAATGTCTGCAATCTATTCTTTGGTGTCTACATACATGGTTTTAACTATTTTTTGAGTAACCCAATCTCTTAGGAAATGTTATCTAATTGGGATGTGTTTGGTTTTAGAATGCATAATTGGATTTTTAGAGATACTTATGGCACTAGTGTTATCACAGTTAATAGTAGTGGGATTATTATAACTTATTTGTAGGTCTTCTAAAGTTTTCTTCATCCAAAGAACTTGTGTGCAGCAGGATGCAACAACAATGTATTATGCCTCTGTTGTATAAAGTGATGTGGATGTTTGTTTCTTTCTTGTCCACGCTACCAAAAATTTTCCTAAGAAAAATGCTCCTCCACTGGTGCTTTTCCTATCATCTATGCTACTGGCCCAATCTACATCAATATATGCAGTCAGATGAAAGTCTTTATCTTTTGGATACCATAATCCTAGTTCTAGGGTGCCTTGAAGGTATCTGAATATTATTTCTACTGCTTTTAAGTGAGTTTCTTTAGGTGCAGATTGAAATCTCCCCATAGGTCCTACAACCTGCATGATGTCAGGACTTGTTGTTGTTTAATAGAGAAAACGTCCAACCATTGGTCTATACATTGTTTGGTCTACTTTTGGTGAGTCGTCTTCTAGACTTAGTTTACATCCAGTGACCATTGGAGTTACCATAGGTTGAATGTCTTCCATTTGAAATTTCTTCAGCATTTCCTTAATATATTTGGTTTGGGAAACATATATTCCATTTTCTGTTTGATTTACTTGTAAACCTAAGAAAAATGATAGCTCTCCCAACATAGATATTTCAAACTCTTCTTGCATTTTGGTTGCAAATTTTATGCTTAGTGTAGTAAGATTACTCCCAAATATGATTCCATCTACATATACCACCACAACAATCATGTTTTTATCCTCACGTTTTATGTATAGGTTGTTGTCAGTAGTCCCTCTCTTATATACATGTTTTTGTAGGTATTGATCAAGCCTAGAGAACCATGCGTTGGGGGCTTGTTTAAGACCATATAGGGCCTTTTTTAGTTTGCACACCCTAATTTTATGATAACAAGAATCCATTTGGTTGCTCAACATAGACATCTTCTTCTAGTGTTCCATTAAGGAATGTTGATTTGACATCCATCTGATAGATTTTGAAATTTTTGAAACATGCAAATGCTAGGAACATTCTGATGGCCTCAAGTCTTGCTACTGGAGAAAAAGTCTCTTCAAAATCAATACCTTCTACTTGGGAATATCCTTTGCAAACTAATTTGGCTTTGTTCTTTATAATCTATCCATTTTTATTTAGTTTGTTCTTGAAGATCCACTTGGTTCCTATCACATTCTTGTCCTTGGGTCTTGGAACTAGTTCCCAAGTCTGATTCTTCTCTTTTTGGTCTAGTTCTTCATTCATTGATTTTATCCAATCTTTACTTCTGACAACTTCTTTAACTGACTTAGGTTCTATTATGGATAACATTGTTTGTTCTGAGTCAAAAGCGAGTTTCCTTCTTGTTTCCACTCCTGCACTTTTATCTCCAATAATCTGGCTTTCGAGATGATTCTTTTGAACTCTTTTTTATGGAGCTCTTGGAAAGGGAGTTTCTTCATTGTATTCTTCATCGATATGTGGTTCAATTTCCCGTGTTTTATCATTATCATATTCTTGCTGAGATTCTACATCATCATCTTCTTGCTAAGATTTTATACCATCATCTTCTTGTTGATATTTTTTAGAAACGCCTTGGGATATGCCCTTTTTTAGATCATCCATCTTTACATTGGCACTTTCCACTATCTTTAGTAGTCTAAGATTATAACATCTGTATTCTTTCCTATTAGATGAATATCCTAAGAATATTCCTTCATCAAATCTAGGAGCAAACTTTCCTAGGTTATCTTCATCATTCTTTATGTAACATTTACTTCCAAAAGTTCTAAATTGTTTTACAGATGTTGGCCTTCCAAAACCATAGTTCATAAGGGTTTTTGTCATGGTTGGGTCTCAACTGAGATCTATTAAGTATGTGAATTGTTGTGTAGATTGCATCTCTCCATAATTTTTTTGGAAGCTTGGCTTCTTTTAGCATGGTTCTTGCAGCTTCTTGAACTGTTTTGTTTTTCCTTTCTACCACTCCATTCTGTTAAGGAGTCTTGGGAGATGAAAATTGTCTTTTGATACCTTAATTTTCACGTAATTGAATGAACTCTTTAGAGGCGAATTATCCTCCATTGTCTGATCTCAGACATTTAATTTTGAGATATGTTTCATTTTCTACAAGGGCTTTGTATATTTTAAATTTCTCAAAGGATTTTGATTTTTCTTTTAGAAAGAATACCCAGGTCAATCTTGTGTAATCATCAACAATAAACATAAAATATTGTTCACCATAAGTACTTTTGGTTCTGGTTTGTCCACATAGATCTATGTGAATAAGCTCTAATGGTTTTGTTTTGGAATGCTCTTTTTTTTTAACCTAAATCTTGTTTGTTTTCCTATTTGACAATGTTTACAAATAGAATCTGAAGGCTTAATCACTTTTGACAGGTCCCTAACTACTTTTTTTTCGTTGGATTTGATCAAGTTGTCAAAGATTAAATGTACCAACCTTCTATGCCATATCCATCTTTCATCTACTTGTCTTAAACAACATTTTTCTTCTTCTTCTATATCAAGGATGTACACATTGCTAGATGTTCTTGGTGCAATTGCCACTAGCTTTCCAGTGTCTTTTTTTCTGATTTCACATTTCTGATAATCAAAAGTAAGTATGTAACCCTCATCACATGTCTGACTTACACTTAGGATATTTGGTTTGATATTTTCTACCAGAAGTACATCTTCTGCTTTGGTTTTATTATTTCCTAAACTAACAGTGCCTTTTCCCAATATCTTGGTTGACATGTTATCTCCAAAGGTTACTTTTCGTTTTCCTTTCTTATTTAACTTGAGAAATTTACTTTGATCTCCAATCATGTGTCTGGAACATCCATTGTCTATATACCACTGAAATCATTGATTTCTTGCATATAAGGCTACATTGCACTCTATTTGTTTTTTCTTCCATTCTTTTTTATTATGGGAAATATTTGTATTTTTATCATATTTTGACATTCTACATTCACTACTTTATGACCGTAGTTGTTGCATTTTTGGCATTCACTATTGAAGTCTTCCAAAGGAGAAAATGAGTTAGAATTTCTCTTCTCTGTATTGTACTTATTGTTCTTATATCTTTGGAAATTTCTACGGTTGTATTTCCCATAAACTTTGCAGTGTATTTCCTTATGTCCAAAATTATTGCAAGAGTAACAATATCCAATAAATAGATATTTAGGGGGATTTCTTTTGATGATTGTATTTTTATTGTCATATTTTACTCTAGTAGGGAGTATTGATTTATGTTTATGTGTAACAATTTTCAATGGTATCATCTTTTCTTTATTATCTTCTTTTCTTAATGAGTTTTTCAGAGCATAGCCGATTGGTTTCTTGACATATCCTTGTGATCTAGAAATTCAGTCTTGAGTATATCCCAAACCAGTCTTGTTGTTTGGTGACCTTTGACTACTGATAATTTCAACCAAGATCTTTGAACTATTTTCAAATTGTGATCCCTTCTTTTCTTTCTCAATTTCACTTTTTAGCAGCTTAATCTCAGCTTCTAGTTTCTCACATAATTGTTTTTTTATCATTAAGTTGTTGTAAAATGACTTCTTCAATTTTATTAGCTTCCAGGAGCTGGGACTTCAAATCACTTATGGTTTTTTTTTATTCTTTGATGGTTTTGGAAACTTCCTTCTCTCTTGATTTAGTGGCTTCTTTCATCTCTAGAAGCTCTTCCCTTAGTACCCTATTTTGTTTTTTAGTTTTTCTTGATTCTTCAATTACACTAAGGATTTCCTCTTCAAAGTTCACTTCTTCTTCATCTTCTGAATGTGTATCATTTTGGGATTTTATTCCCATAAATAGGAGCTTCGGTTAGTCTTCTTCATTTTCTTTTGATGAACTACTGTCTTCTTGGGTAAAGAACGTTTTCTTTTTCTTGTAGAACTTATTTTTATTATTAGTGTTGATTTTCTTCTGATATTTTAAGGTTCTTTCGTCATCACTTTCCTCCTGCTTAGGATGGGGACATTTATTAGCAAAGTGTCCAATTTTACCATAGTTGAAACATATTAGGGGAATCTTTCCTTTGTATTTCCATGCCCCTTTCTTGAGTTTCTTTATGAAGTTGGTAGTTTCCTCATCAGATATATCTGATAAATCATCCTTGTTCTTTTTCTTCTGCCTCATATTTGTTTTAGATTCTTTAACGGTTGCTTCCTTTTTTGATGATTTATCATTTCCTGTTCTCATTTCATATGTTGTAAAAATTCCATGAAGTTGATCAACTATGAGTGTGTCAAGATCAGGCATGTCTTCAATTGTAGATATATTTGCATCATATCTCATAGGTAATGACCTTAGTATCTTTTGTACAATAGGTTTATCTATAAGTTCTTCTCTTGTTGCTCTGATTGAATTAACCACTTCATCTACCCTGTGAAGGTATTCATCAATGTTCTCTTCTTCTTTCATTTTCAGATTTTCAAATTGAGTTCTATAGGTCTGTAGTTTGGCTTCCCTGACTTTGTTATCCCCTTCATATACAACCTCCAATTTGTCCCATATTTCTTTGGTTAACTTACAATGCATAACCTTCACACATATATAATTTTTCAACCCTTCTAGAATTGCATTAACTGCCTTGAGTTTTCATTGCAGATTTTCTTTCCTGCAACATCTTTGGGCGAAGTAGTTGGTGCAGTGTAACCATCTACAACAGATTGCCAAATATCAAAACCAAGATCCAATAGGAAGTTTTTCATCCTTATTTTCCATAGAGCATAGCCACCTCCATTGAACAATGATGCTTTGTTGTTAGACATTCCCTCTTGTTGATCCATCTTCAGGATATACCTCCCAGTTGTTTAGATTGTGCTGAAGGCACCCGCTCTGATAACAATTGTTGGAATACTGAGAAGGGGGGTGAATCATTATTACCCTTTTTTCAACAATTAGCAGTTACTTTTATATTTTGTTAATTACCACAATAGATCAACAATAGAATTGTTTATAAAATCAATTATATAAATATAATTACTAGGAGTTACAAGGCTTTTATGAAGAATAGTGAAAGACATCAATCGTTTTTAGAGCACCAACTCTAGGAGACACAAATCCCCTTCTTCAGGGCACCAACCCTAGAAAGCACCAACTCCCTTGTATTTAGGGCACCAACCCTAGGAAACACCAAATCCTTTAACTTACACTTAAAGGATATGAATCCTTCCTTGCTCCTCCCTTCCACCCTCACTTCATAAGAATCATCAATTCTTCTTCTTGGACTTTGTTGTTGTTTTTCTCTTTTAATTTGGACTTCAAAGACACATTCTTCTTACTATTATTTCTCATTTATATACTCTTCCAACTAGTGTGAGCTATGAAGCATTGTGCCCCTTTGTTTGGACCATCACACCTCTTCATTTTAAATTAACAATAATATTTATTATTATTCAAACATCATTGTGTAGGATGTTAATTCATAGTTATTTTAAATCGATCACAGGTATAGATCGATTTCTTTAACTCAATTCCATGTCTCTTAAAATGTTGCAGTATAGAGGCTCTTCCTTCAAACCATTTACATTTGACCAATTGTGAAAAAACACGAGCTTATTAATTAAGTGATGTATCCAGCGCCTCATGTCTTATGTGTTTGTAACCCATGACCGGGGGCTGGAACCTAGTCCTTTGGTACTTCGACCTTTGGGAAATTTCTCTCTCATCAAATCTTTTAGAGTAGTTTTTGCCTAAGTATATCAGACGACCGATATTCATTCTTATGTACATGGACGATCCTGTCTTGTTCATAGGATTCAAACAAATCGACAACCATGACTTGATCTGCCATTGAGTGGACGGTTCTCTTTCACTTATCACAAGGATTGATCCAATGGTTAACATTAATCCCGGAACCAAATCAACGGTCTAGCTTCAATCCTTACTTTATCCTTCCATTGCTTAATCTGACGGCTGTGACTTAATCAAAGTTTGAGATGGACGGTTCTCATTTACTTCGGGACTTCAAAGGTTCGGAGGTCCAGGTAATCGATGTTCCAATTTCCACCGGAGTTGGTCAATGTCGGAGTTGACTATCTCTTGTTCTAACTGTTCCCATATTCTTCTTCAAATCAATGCTTGTCATTACTTCGGGGCTTCGAGTAGTTGTTGGTTTCCCTTGAAGGACTAACTCTCGAAGTGGCATAACTAGATGATGTCACTGTTGACTTGGAGTTGGCCGAGTGGTTGCCACGTGTCACCTATATTTGTGACTTATGAAACCTAAAATTCCAAATGGACCTAGACACTTGTCACCATCTGATTA
This sequence comes from Picea engelmannii, assembly GCA_009831015.1. NCBI lineage: Eukaryota > Viridiplantae > Streptophyta > Pinopsida > Pinales > Pinaceae > Picea > Picea engelmannii. The sequence goes on from ML785395.1 coordinate 57,691, forward strand.
CGCCACGTGTCCTTGATGACATGGTCTACTGACGTGGTATATGTCATCCTCCTGGATCTTACGGTTGTGATCAGTTCTAGATCAACGATCTAGATTTATTTTGGCCTTTGACACTTTGGGTTATACGCTCCCAATTCTCAATTCTCTCGAAGTAAGATTCCCCAAGTAAAACTTGAGAAACTTAACTTCATCTTCGATCGAGAATGATCCCATAGTAGATCAATGATCAGGGATGATTTCAGAACCGAAAGTTGCGCAATCATTAACTCAATCCTTGCATCTTGCAATGGTTCTTCGTCGTTGATTTTTCCTTACCGAGATCCGACAGTCAGTACTTAATCGGATGTTTGATCTGAAGGTCCTCCTCTGTAACTCCCAGATCTGACGGTCCAGGTTTGTCCCGAAATCTACATCAATGGACATGATTCTCCCTCGGTTCTTCTGTAGTTTTATTATGGGGATTTTACTCCTAATCACGTTTATGTAATGTGCTTTCCTTATGAGATTTTTGGTAGATTCCTCTGCATGTTGTTTATATCATTGCAATGTGCTTTCCCTTATGAGATTTTGGTTTTGTACTTGGATTCTAACTGATCAAGATCATTGATTTTTTGGGAATTCGATCCCGATGGTGTTTCTATATATGCATTGATCTCATGAATTTTAATATGTTCTCTCTCCTGAGCTTTAGATAGATTTCAATGCATTTTGTTCATAACAACTCATCATCACATCATAATGACATCGGCTATTGACATCAATGACAAAATGTCCAACACTTGTGGGATGGTGGGGAATCAAGGAGGATCTCCCATGAGATATCGAGAATTCTAGGGTCGAGCATTCGAGGATGTAGAAAAATGATGGTTCTTTTATGAAGCAACATGGAGATCTAAGGGAGTTCCAAGTGCATTGATGTTAATAGAGTTTTAGACTACACTAAGAGGGGGAGATCTACAATGGTAAATGAAATTTGTAGACAACCCGCCTAGGGGTATGGCTCTTACTTTATGTGAGGTGAAACAACAATTCATCTCTAAGTTTTAGTTACTTATATATGAGCAACAAGACTTTTTTTTTTTTTCTGAGAAAGAAAAAACTTATATTTCATAAAGAAAAATATAGATATTGTGGTCCAAAAATGGACCATCCATTCTTACATAGATACTATCCTTACTACTTAATCTTTTGTCTATTCTTTCCTAATACATTACAATCTTCTAACAATTCTTATCAAAATTTCACCTTTAATATAAAAGCTTGGAATCTAAAGTCTGAAAGACATCTCATTACATGTCTTCCCTTCAAAGAACTCATGCATACAAAAAGTTCCCTTGAAAAGAGAGAGAGCTTCTTTAGATAAATCATCTGCAATTGTGTTTAGCTCCTGGTATATATGAGATATGGAGTACCATTCTAAAGCAAAGAGAAACTCGACAATCTGCCTCATTATAGGTCTGAGCCTAGGAACTTGAATGAGCACTTTACCATTAACCCATTCCACCATGATTTTTGAATCTCGTAGTAGCTGAACTTTTCACATTTTGAGAGTGTTAACCACAAACAACAAATCCCACAACGAGAATAGCTCAACTTTCATGTTTGAACCTTGATCGGGGGAGTATATGAATTTATAATAATGTGAGGAAAAGATGTAAAGAATCGCCTTGACACCACACATAGGAGGAAATCCTCGAAATGATCCATCAAAAAATCCCCAAGGTATTCCATCCTTTAAAATTGGCATAATCAACACCCTTTTCTTGGAGACTTTTATAATTTTCAGATTTTAATTCCACTCCAAGTTTAGAAACTAAAGCATCCACCACCTCCAGAGGCAGATAAAAGTTTTGTAAAATTCGTATATTTCTTTCTCTCCGTATGAAATAAAAAATGAAGAGGGGAAGAGATTGATAAACCTTAGAGGAATCAAATTCCTTCCACCTTTTAATCCAACCATAGAGTGCACCATCCATATCCTATAAACCAATTTTCATAGAAATGGAGACTATATCCCTCACATGTTACATAAATGGACATAAAAGAAATAAGTGATGGGACGTTTCACCATTGTTTAAACATAAAGCACATCTATCAGGGCCTATCCAACCAATCCAATTTCCTATGTGAGCAATCTATTTTCCAAGGTGAGCCAACACATTATTTTTACTTTGTGCGTTGCATGTAGTGACCAAACATATTTCCACCATCATTTCATGTCAACAACACCATTCGACTGAGCTAATACCAAGTATCCTTGCTTTGCTGAATAAAGGCCATATTTTTCATTTTTTCCCAGATAAGAGAATCATCCTCATCTTTATTTAGCTTAATCATATTAGAATATAACAGGTCTATGAAATCTTCCTACTCCTCATCTTTATGGCCTTCAAGCTCCAAAAAAGCTACTAATCTCCAAGAGCTTCTCCTCACATTATCCACTTCCTCTAGCTTGGCATCCCAAATTGAGAAAATTACATAATCATTTAGATCACCGACGAACTTTGTAGAGAGTTTGAAACCACCTCCAACACCCACCCATGGATCCATCCCTATTCTCACACTTTTTCCATTTCTGATTTTCCAGACTGCCCATTCTCCTATCAGGGGGAAGGCATCCACCTGGGATGTATTTTGAAGCTATCACCCTGCCCCAAAGGCTCTTATTGTGGACAAGCCTCCATAAAATCTTCATCGCAAGGGGCTTTCAATAAAAATGGATATTTTTTATTCTCCATCCCCCTTGATCATTTGGCATCACCAATTTAGTCCATTTCACTAAAGGAATGCTACCTTCCTCCTTTCCTCTGACCCATAAAAAATGAAACATACCTTCCTTATCTTGTTTAAAATCCCTTTCAATATTTTTTCAGTTGATTCCCAATAAATAGGTACACTTGTGAGAACAAAATTTAACAAAGTGAGTCAACCCCCTCGCAACAACCAATGATTTGACCACACCTCAATTATTGCTTGAATCTTCTTAATTATCCAAATCCAATCTTTTAAAGAGTAGGAGTTAGGTTTTAAAACAAGGCCCAAATATTTAAGTCCATCCTCTACGCTCTTCCCATTGAAGGAAAAAAATTCCCTTCCTCGACCTAATAATCCTTCTTGAAATGAATTTTGTAACATAATGGACTTGTTGAGATTTAAATCCATTGTTGTAGCTGAACATAAGGATGCCATAATATCTTTGAACCATAGCAATTCATGTTTTGTTCCTACAACGAAAAGAATAACATCATGATCAACAAAAAGTAAACGGGAAACTATTTCAGAGTCAGATATTTTGAGACCTTGGAGGTCCCAATCCTCCTTGCTTGTTTGATAAGCAGAATCAAGCCCTCTTTGACTATGAGGAAAATAATGGGGGAGAGGGGACATCCTTGACAAAGACCCATACTTGGGTGGAAAGAATTTGAGGGAGCTCCATTGATGAGGACAAAAAAAAAGGGGATTCAACACAACTCATTATCCAATTTACCATATTTAAGTTCATTCCCATCTGGATTAGAGCACGCCTAACAAAGTTTCAATTTAATTTGTCATATGCTTTGGAGAGGTTGAGTTTCATGACAAGGAGGACATATTTTTTAGCTTAATGAAGTGCAAAGTTTCTTGTGTGATTGAGACAACATCATGAATTTGGTGTTTAAACAAGGAACCGCACTTTTCTTCGGAGATAATATCACTTAGGAATGCTTCAACCTAGAGGCTATGATTTTTTCTATAATTTTGTAAATCAAGTTGCAGCAAGAAATTGGTCTATAGTCCTCAAAAGAGGTCGCTTCTTTCTTCTTTGGAATTAATGTAGGGAAAGTTTCATTGAAACGACCCCAAATTTTTTGGGATTCCTGAGATTCTTTAACAACTTTTAAAATGTCTTCTTTGAGGAGGCAGAAAAAGACAAGAAAGAGTTCAACTCGCACTGTATCTGGTCCCAGGTTTTTCCTTTTTGGAAAGAAGATAGGGTTGCAAAAAATTCTTTCTCTGAAATCTCATCCATTAGGGAAAGGTTCATATCCTTGTTGATGGCCTTAGGAAACAATGAGATCACATTAAGATATGTCTTATTGGGCAGCCTAGGGGAGCTTTTAAAATGTTGGTAAAATAAGATTTCCCTTCTTTTGCAATATCCTCAAAAGATTTTTTTATCATGCCATCCACATATTTAATTTCATTGATAGTGTTAACTACCTTTTGATAGTTTGCGTAATTGTGGAAAAAATTTGTGTTATTGTCACCATCCTGGATAAAAAACACCTGTATTTGAGCTGCCATTTGGATTCCTCATTGGCCAAAATATTTTTTTTCTTCTTCAGAAGATCCACCAACATTGATTCCTCATCCATAGACAAAGAATTGGTTGACCGATCTATCAACAAAACACCACTGATTGATTCCACCTCTCGTAATGTTTCTGATTCCTTTTTATAGAACTCGTTAGCCCATTTTGATTATTTCTTTCTAATATTATCTAAAATATTATAGGTTAATTGACCCATAAATGAGCAACCATCATCCTCATTGATCGGAATCCAAATTTGTTGAACCAATTTTCGATAATCCTCATCCCTAAGCCAAACATGATTAAATTTAAATGGGGAGGGAGGTCTAGGAAATTTCTTTTCCATGATCAACAAAATTGGCATGTGGTCTAAGAAACCTCCTACCACCACCTTTGACTTGAAGAACCATTGTTGATCAAACAACTTTTCTTAAAGAAGGAATTTTTCTAACCTTATGACTATTAGGTCATTACCTTTTCGACCATTCCTTAGGTCTGAACCAACTTAGCTGGTTCCAGGTCAACTAAATGTTGATGTTCAATCCAACGAGAGAAAAAACTACTCTGGACATCTAGGCGAGACGAGGGGCCCTAGTATTCCCATAAATAGAGGGGAAAATTTAGATTCCCCTATAGTACGACATTATGACTGCTTAAAATCAATGAATCCCTCAAATCCTTCTAGAAAATGACATGGTCAGCGTATGGGCCATAGATGTTAATAATTTTGAAAGAGAAATAAAGAATTGGGTCAGTCATTTCCACTACTAATCCTGACAGGATAGAGAAGTTTGAAAGAGTACAAAGACGAGGGCTCCACACCAACAATAGACCTCAGGAAAGACTGGTGGAGTTTGATGCTTAGAACATCCTGTATTTTAGAAAACCCAACACGTTTGCAATTTCCTTATCACTACTACACATAGTTTCTTGCAACATAATTACATTCGGTCTGTGATCCTGAATCAAATGTTTCATACCAAGAAATTTATGGGAGCCCACTAACCCTCTTACATTATGGGAAAGGATGATCATTTGAGACCTCTGACTTGAGATGATCTTTCTTTAAGGGACCGAACTATGGTTTCATGCTTACCACTTCTAATTTCTTTTGCCACTTGGATTTTTGCAAGAACAATTGATGACTTTCTTCCTACATTCCCTTAGAGAATTTGTCTAGAGCCAGAGCCCCGACATAGAAGTTCTTGACCACTTTCCTAGAATTTGAACATAAACAATAGCCAATACAGACTCATCTAACTAACTATGGTTCTACAAATCACTGAGAAGGATCAAATCCCTTGAGGTGCAAACCTCTTTGATGTGACGCTTCCAAATTTAACTCTTTGAATACAGAACAAAATACAGGATACCTTACCCAAATTCCGTGTGCTCGAGGATCTAAGAGTGGTATCGTTGACTTCCTGAGCTGAAGATAAGAAGGCCTTCCCTTCCCCGGGTACCTCTAAACAATTGGAAGACCCAACAATGAGAATTTTTAAACTTTCATAATTCTTAGAGGGAGAATTCGACGAGTGTAACACACCTGATGGGTTCTGAGAGTGCCTATTTTCTCTAATGGATCCATCGTCACCCTTTTTTGGACCTTTTATCCTCGGAGATCTCTAGTGTGGAAACCTTATGCTTCCAACTTTTTTGAAAAGGTGGGAAAGAGAATGGATGTCATCTGCATTGAGCCTAGACATGGTTGACTTCGTGACAACTAAAACATTTGAAAGGAACCCTCTAGTAATCCACCTTCTGCATCCGTTGTATGGTCTGAGAACTTACTCCAGCGGGACTCTCGACCTCGGGCTTAATGCCACCACTAAAATCTAAGTGAAAACAATGCATGCAAAGAGTTGGAAACAAGATTACCTGATTTTGCCTTGGAAAAATCCTTCGAGAACTGCATGCTGATGAAGAACCCTCAACGCTTCACTGGGATTTTCACTACGCATCACATCATATGGTTTACAATCTCCCATGACATCTGAACAATTTAAAGCTTGCTTACGTATGAAGTATTCTCCCTGATACAAAAATATCATCCATGCTAAAGAATTCTAGTCTGTAATCCACTTCATTGGAATCCATTTAATACTTACCAGATCCCGATGATCTGCACATAAAATCCGCACAAACCCCTGGATGCCTAGGACCCTCGATCCATCCCACCTGTCCTCCACTGAGCTATGAATGTCAGACTTCGATACTTGTTAAAAAAAAAGTATCCCATGGCTGATATGGGGTAGCCAAGACCCTACAGGTGAGGGAGAATGTAGCCATATGTTGGAAACTGAGCAGAGTCTACAATCCCATGGCGAAAACGCATCCCCATGTGCAGGAGAGGACCCTTTGGCTCTGTGTAAAAAATAATTCGAAGGCTCTAGGGTTTCATTCTGAGCAACAAGATATTATATAACAAAAATATCTTAAGTAGAGAGATTGTGAATCTACATGGGAATATGCTCAATAATTCAAAGATTTGATGGGTAGACTTTAATTCCCTATTCATGACATCCATCGTAAGGAATGATTCATTCATGGATTGCTTCCTTCGACCCAAATTCCCATAATTGAATATAATACTACTACCCATGGAGATTCCTTAGAGTAGGCCATGAGGATCAAATCTATGATTGGATATTTGAGCAGCACTAAAATTGTGGCATTTAGACCAAGTCTTGACCTTTGTTAGTTTCATAATTAGATTGATGTTCTCACAGAGAATATATAAGATTTAGTAGTGCCCAAGGATGGTAGAGAACATGTGTGGTGTACCAGATGCTACACAAAGGGACATCATGCATTTGAGTGTGAAATTTGTGCCCAACTCCCCTATGCCTCCATTCCCAGGATGAGTTGTGTAATTTAGCGTCGTTGTTTCATTTCATAATCCTACAACTTAACATGCTTTTACAAATGTTCAAAACTCATATATTGATGGATTTTGTGATATTTGTACGACATATGAGAATCCTTCATGACATTGCCCCATTTTGCATAAATATTCATCAGTGCCTAATACAATTTACTATGATTTTTGTAACTCTTCTTCTGACAATAGTACTGATAAATGTAGGGCTTTGGATTCTTTGGTTGATAGGTTGGTTAGAAATTCATTCAAGGTAGCTCACAACTCACAACCTCACGAAGGCATGAGGTCACATAAGGGGTGGTGTTGGATACCAAGGAGGTAGGATTGGTGTAAGAGGTGGACCAATTAGATGTTATAACTATGATGAAGTGGGGTATCTAGTTCAATTAGATGTTATAACTATGATGAAGTGTTGTATCTAGTTCAATTCAGAACCTCAAACTACTAAGGGAGAAGCCAACTAGACCATTAATGTTGTTACTAGAGGAGGAGATCAAATTGGTGTCAATGTAAATGATTTGGGACTTCTTCGGATTTAGAAAGTAGGGCCTAAAGCATTGAAGTTTGACCTCATGCAATAAGAGGAATTTTTCAAAGATGTAGTGAAAATGTTTTGCAATATGATCGTACCTATGTCTCTAGTAATTGAGGAAGACAAAATAAATAAGATTATGTTTAGCACACCACACTCAAATTCATGGAATATAGCTAGATGACAAATATCAAGGTAATTATAGCAAGATTATTAATCTTTGGTTTCACCTATTTTTTGATATTTTAGATGACGAAAAAATAATTAGAAATTTGTGGAACGCATTGAGGAGGCTCATTGAAGCTAAAGAAGAAGGATGAGATTATATTATTGTTAACCTTCCTAAGGGGAAAATTCATAGACTCGAAAAAAGGAGGATAATTAAACAATAATTTAAATCATATTCTTAGGTGGATGGCTATGATATCAAGGATGTGATGTTAGATCTGGGATATAATGTCATCATTCTTCCTAAGAAGTCATGGGAAGAAATGGGAAGACCTAGATTAGTGTACTCACCCGTAAAGTTGTGGATAGCCAATCAATATAGGATTTGGATTTTTTCTATTGGTAGGCTGGAAAATGTAGAATTGGATTTAATAGTGTGAACACCACTACCCATTTTGAA
>ML785395.1:77813-90579 GCA_009831015.1 Picea engelmannii
AGTTTATGTAATAAATTGATGTTTAATTTATTCGTCCATTACAAATTGGGCCTTTCATAACTATGTTATTATTAACCTGAAAAAAGAAACAATGCCTTCTAAAGATGATGGTACTAGGGTCATTTATCCTTTGGACCCCTATCAAGGACCAATATATACATAAATTATAAATGATGTGATGGTAAAGGATGTCTTAGATCAAATTTACCTTATGAATTCTTGTAAAAGAGCAATTTATATTAATCCTACAACAAATGGGTCGGTGAGTTGGAGTATCCATTATTTTGATAGTGATTCAAAAGAATCTTTGCGTGAATGGAATAATAAGAGACATGAGATATCCTCTTGAATATGTGTTGTAATCAAATCATTGAAAATTTTAGGGGTGAAATTTCACCCATGGGTGAAATTAGGGGGTTTCGAATTTTGATTGGGGATTTTTTTTGTGTTGTAGTGCTTTATTATCACTTTCCTCTAATTTTTGTTTTTTAAATGTATAGAGGGTTAGTCCACATTTATCTACGAGGGAGAGGGAAAAAAATAGTTTTCACCCATGGAATTTGAGATGCAACCTTTTATTCACCCCAATTTATAGGAATGGTGATTTCTAGTAGTGATTTCACCCTCCCCATTTGGTGCAAATTGGGATTCTTTCTTTCATTCACCCCAATTTCATGGTATGAGTATTATTTTAGAGAAAATCACTCTAATTTTATGGAATATGAAGTTATAAGGGACTGATTCATCTCTATATAAAGACTCGGGAGCCTTTCCATTTTTGGAATTTGCATTTTTCTTGATTATATTCATATTTAATGCAAGAGCCCTTCCAAAATGAGTTGTATGTGCTAAATTCCTGTGATTAGGTAGGAAATGAAAAGGGTATTTGCCATTCGATTGGGTCATATTCGAAAATTGTCAAAGGCCTATGAGCTGGCCTAAGTAGGTATGTTAAGTGATGTAGAAGGAATCTCTCCTATATTCAAACCCATGATGTTGTAGAATTGAGTATCTTTTAATTATTTCAATTTCCCCTTATTGACCTCCATCATTGCTAAATGCATCTATCCATACTCATACACTGTAATCAACCCATTTTGAATTGATTCTATTGTTACCATTTATTTCTTCATCTATTGTTTTATTTATTCCCACTTATTTTTTCTCTTTAGAACATTAAAACACTACCTATAGTTAGGACCATGTCAAATTCAAATCATATTTGGGGTGGGCATCTGATATGGATTGGTAGTGGTAGGGTAGAATATTGTTGTCTAGGGAAACCATAGATAAGTGAGAATCATGAGTTAGAGGATCCATGAAATAACCCATTGGAAACATCATTACTAGTTGGGTGAAGACAGATGGATTGGTGGTGGAAGGAAGGGGAATGGATGAACCAAACATGGTATCAAAACACAATTAAGTATGGAGTGATTGAGGTGTGTATTTGGGAATTATGGATGGAATAGTGAAGATGAAACAAGGAGTGAAATTGGGAGGAGTAGGATCATATAACTTATCTATGGATATAAGGAGAGGTGAATCTTTCAGAGTGGTATACAAGGGATTATGAACTCTAGATTCTGATTTTGGGATGCCAATGTAGTTCCTTAACAACCTCTTCCCTTTTGGCCTTTTTATATTCTCATTTTTAAGGGGATATTACACTTTCTTCTTATTCCCTTCATCTTCAACATGCCCCTTATTATCATGGGAATTTCAGTTATTCCCATCAAGAGGTTGGTCTCTTCTTACTATGGTAAATTACCCTTAAGGAGTTGCAATGAATTGATTCTCTTGAATCCCTACAACAATCATTGTCTTGGAGGGATAAATTTCTCCCTTTTCCCTTTTTTTGCGTGTTGGTATTCCTTCTCACGCCCCTTTGTCTACTTGCAAGTATGACACCCCTCCACTTGTGAGATTTGAAATTTAGAGTGGACACAAGTAAATATGATTTTAGGTTTGATGTTGCAACCCCCATAATCCACAATTTTCTTCTTACTTAGGTACCAAATAAGATCCCCCCAAACTCCCTTACCTTCTTTGTCAAGTGGGCCAAATCCTTAATATCCCATGGGACTTTCAATTATAAACCATAGGCCGTGGCTTTGGGACTTTTATCCCTTATCCATATTCATAGCCCAAGGATTGATCTTTGCTATAAACATGGCATCTATTCCCACTCCCTCATCATCATCACCATGGGGACTCTTTCCATCATTATATTTACCTATCCCATGCTCCTTTATCCAAAGCTCAATATAATCACTATCTTTATGGATGTCACCATAGTCACTATTGCACTTACTTGAGTAGTCCCTCATTAATCAATAGGCTTGTATTCTATAAATACCATTTCCTATTTCTCAATGTATTTCTCTAATGATTAGAAATCTTTGGCATATCCTTAGGCACTACCTCTCGAGGACTTTTATACAATTTAAAGGAGGTGATTGGAAGAGTTTTCTTTATGATTTTTTTCAACTTTTGTCATATTATTCCTAGATATTTGTGCATATTTATTCATAATGGCCAAGAGTTGTTGCTACTTCTAGGAGTCTTGGTTGGCCATCCTTCTATCCCAAGCTTTATATTGATGACTTCTTCTTTCTTATTGTTCATTCTATTTAGGTAGGGCCCCGTTACTTTTTCTTAAAAGAAAAAATGATGACATTGGTGACAAAGATGATGGCTCTGTGGTTATGTCTAGAGATGAAGATAACCACTCTGTTACTATGGCTAGAGATGAATATGACCGCTCTGTGGTTGTGACTAGAGATGAAGATGACAACTTTATGGCTATAGTTAGAGATGAAGACGACCTCTCTGTGGCTATGGCTAGAGATGAATATGTGACATATCCCTTGTGTTCATTCCTTTTGGCTTGTTTTGCATCACGGGGGCCATAAATTCACTCTAAATCCTCCTAAAAATTGTAAGAATCAATCAATTTAATACCCTAGGTGTAGGTATCTCTTCTTGTCAAATAAATATTTAGTAAAGATAAACGGAATATGAAACCAAGAAACATGTTTATGACTTGTAACAAGCGGGGAAATTCCCTCTTTCCATAAGGGACAACTACTCGATCACAAGCCTCGATTAAGCTAGTTTTTGTTTGGGATGGTAGTTTCTAACCGATTTTTTGGGCTCGGTTTGCCACTCGAATAGTTTGTTCTTTCAAAAAAGAGACTTTATTGTATTTTAGGCTTACATTTACCCTAACCTATGTTTGTAAAAGAAAATAATACTAATGCACTATCCCTATCTCAAAAAATGAAAGCAAAACTAACATGTGTAGATAAAGAAGATAGATTCTCAACGAATTAGAAAGAATACATCACCTCAAGAATATTTTAAATACATTAATGATTGCTACTAAGAATAGATATCAATCATTAGATCTATAATTCAATGATAACCAAAGAGATAATCATATATTTTTGGAAACATATAATTATGAGATGAAAATCTAATGAAATGTATGCCAAAGATATATTGGTTCATTTACAACCTTCAATAAATCGACTAGCTGAAACATTGATCTCTGTTGGATGACATATATAAAGTATAAGAAATAAAAATAAATGACAAGATTTAAAGAAAAAGTTCTCACAAACTCATCATTTGTTCAAAAAAACATGCAATAATTTCCACAAATCATAAGAATAATAAAAAATGGAAACAAATGCCCTTTTGCTTAATATTTAGTTGGTAAGAAGAATGTAATTATCACAAAATAAATTTATGATGATTGGATGAAAGAAGAATTATCATCATATAATAGGAACAGAAATGCTAACAATTTTACTTTATTTAGTACAAAACACTAACAAACTAGATTTTCATAGATTAGACTAAAACTTGATAGAAATAACAAATTCCAATCTAATTTAGAAAAAAATCCAAGAGAAATAAGATATAATAAAAGAGTTTTTGAATAAAAATACCAAATCTTCAAAAGTATTAGGTAAGAGAAATCTTCCCTCTAGCTATTCAAAATTCCTCCCTTTCGACTATAATTTCAAAAAGGAAAATCTCACAAAAATGTGAGGTGCCTTTCTCCTGGTCCATCCCTTTCTCTTTAGCCTTCATATTGGTTGCATATTTATACATAAAATTTAATGGGGAGGATAAGTTCCAATCCCCCAATCCCAGAGCAAACAAATCAAATGAAGTTTGGGTTTTACAAATTAATCAAGTTTTAAAACCAATCGCAACATATAATCTAGGAAAATCAGTTTTGAAGAAACACCAATATCTCCCAAATCTTGCATTCTTTTGGAAATTTGTTGATGGGTCGTGTAAGTGGGCCCATTATGCACAAAACCCATGTCTTGGAATCTACAAATTCGACTTCTATGTTGGCAAAAACCGTGCCAAATCCGAGATTTTTTGAAACTAGGTGGATTTTCTTGTTGTAACAACATGATTTTCCTTTTGAGTGGAAGCGTTGACCGCACATTGACCGTGCGTTGACCAGGCACCTATGTGTGAATTTTTCGTTTATCCAAAGAGAATCCATCCATCTTGTGAATACTAGGAACAAAACCCATGTTCATGATTTTCTTCAAACTGTCTGCAAATATCTAGACGAACGAGCAATTACCAGATCAAATTTCTTCCTATAAAAATTGGTAAAAACGATTTTTCAGCACTTAAAATTTGCTAAATAATAAAATTACATTTTAATGGTTTTATTTGGCTTTGGTGGACAAAATATAAGCAAAACGTAACAAATGTGAGGGAAAATAGGGTAAATATGGCCGAAATGATGTTTATGCTTTTACATAACTTTCCATCACCTTTGTTTCTTCAATCTTTCTTTTCAGCATTCCTTTTTCATTTTATTCATATTTATTTATGAAAATGTCACAGGATATTTCTCTTTTGGGATCTTGAGGAGTACTTTGGAAAAATCTCTTTTTTTAAAGGGTGATTGCTCTTCTTGTTCTTTTGTGTATATGTATGGTGCCTCTTCCTTTGCTGCATATGCAAATGGGTTCCTTTCCTTTTCTTCCAAAGACTGAATGTAATCATTTGTTGTTCCTTGCCAATTTCCAAAGGGGATGTTGTAGAAGAAGAGAACCTTGTTCTTGGTTTCTTAGCAACACTTATAATCACTTGTTCTCTTTGACCATCCTTCTTATTTTGTTTGTTTATTTCCTTGGCCATAGACCCGATGATTCTTCCTTGGCTTATAAATGTTGGTTTTGTGTCCTTTTTTGCCTTATGCTATCTTTTACTTCTTGAAATTTTTCTTCTTGGTCCCTCTAACTAAGTGGTATTATCTAGTTTTTTCTTTTCTTGATAAGCTTATAATGTTCTCTACATCGGCCTTTTGCACAAACCCACTATCAATGAGAAAATGTTCCCAAGTTCTCTTATTTTCTTGCAATTCATGAAGCATTATCATTTTAATTAAGACATGGTGATAAAGGTCGTGTTCTTCATTCTTTGGTTGCCTCTAGATGGCCTTGTCCGTCTTTGTTAAACTTCTTAGAAAATAGTAAGGCATGTTCACAAGTTTCTCCTTTTTTAAATGCATCATGAACATATATGATACTATATCTCCCCTCACAAGTGTCATTCATCATCCCATGAAAGGGAAACTGAAAATTATTGATCATGAGAAACACTCAAGACTAAATAATCGAGAAAGTGAATAACAAAAAAAAACATCCTTTCAAATCAAGAAAACAAAATCAAATAAAAGCGAAGGTAATAACTTCCAAAATTAAAAGGGGGGACCTTTTACTTTTGTAAAAAATAAAGGGGCGGAGGGGGTTTTGAGGGATCAACAAATGACGACACACTGGGAAAAGTGGTTATCTCTGTTATTAATGTAATGGGTCTTAAGTTTATTAAAAACCAAATGATAAGTTTCACAAGATTCTTAGACATTGTACAAGATCCTAAGGGTCCCTCATAAGATGAATTTAATAGTATAAGACCAAAATTTTTGAGTAATATTTTTAAACAATGAATCCATGATAGGGAAATTTTATTGTTTTACTATCCTCATACTATTGAATAGAAAGAGATACAAGTATGGGGTTTTATGATAAGCATACATCTATATAAGTGTAAAATCTACCTATTTTTCCCAACATTGCTTCGATGCCTGCGAACATCTGTAGCCTTGATGAAGGTGTCTTGGTACCATACAAACATGGCCCTATTTCCATTGAGCGTCCATAGCCCCAACGAGCTTACTTGTACTTCCCACACTTTACAGTGATTTCAACTTATGTTTATTAATTTCACCCTTTAGATTTGATTTGTAAATAATTTCATATGCAATTGGGTGAAGGAAGTGGGGTGGTACAAGAGATTAGTTTATTTCAAAGAATACATGTGATATTCTTAAAAGTTTGACCCCAAAAGTTTCTCTTAAACTATCAACGTAGAAGATTGTTTTTAATGTGGTGGTATGAGGTGCGAGATTAAAAAAAAAGATAAATATAGACTTGTTCCTCTACTTCAAAAATACCATTGCAATTTTAAAATAAGTCTTTGTGTTCCTCCATGGTCATTAATCAATGACGAAGATCTGAAACCTGATATTAATGTTTTAAGGTAAAGAAATCCCATTTGTAATAATAGAAAAGTAAAGATGACATTTGTACAACCTCTAAAAATTTCCCCTTATTAAAACTTGAAAACAAAGTGACTAAAATTCTAAAATTAAATAATCAAATCAAAAACAAGAAAATGTTCAAACTATTTAAACTAATGTAATGTAGAATCAAACAATGAAAAGAAAAGAAAACAAGATAGAATGTAAATGAAAATTAGGCTTGAAGCATACTGACATATCAAAGAAGATATTAGTGAAAAATGTGCAAACAAGATTATGATATGTTCAGTTAATCAGAGCTTTTATTGAGATACAAAGAAAAAAAAAGGCAAATAAAAGACAATCTTGAAAAAAGAGAAAAGAAACCTAATATAATGTTTCAATTATGAACTCAATCTTAAAAGAACCTCATCAATCAGGTTGCATAAAATTTATTTCATTTTATTCTCTTGAATAATTCATGTTTCCCAATCTTTGCACAAGACAAATTACACTGAAATTTTCAAAACCAAATCCTTATAATTGTCAGTTGATAACCGAAAGTCTAGGATAGGACTGAAAATAAATATCTGCAAATAGAATTATGAGCAAGACAATTAATAACAAAGAGGGATGAAAGATAAGGAGAATCTTCCTTGAATGTATCGTGATGAAGGTTCATCTTTAGCTTAACATATTCAATATGCCAATGTGGCCATCCAAGTAATTCTGAACATGCAATCACACAATTATCACAAATAAGGAACAAGCAATGAAATATAGGAAGAAACAAAACATTTGTATTCAACATGTGTAATATGGTTCCTTTAAAATTACCTAAAAACCTTTTCATCCAAATTTCAATTTTATCATAATATTCATTTTTAGCAATATAGAATAACTGAAACAAGTTTATAGGAAGGAAACTTACATGATGTGAGTTAGGAGTGAAAGTGTTCAGAACACTACCTTAAATACATGCCTTATTTTTAAGAATGTCATTTGTTTTTGAAGTAAGATAATAAGGATTTGGAACAATCACGGGTAAAGACCAAAATGCCTTATTATGTTGCAATTAATATTCCAAGTGATTAGGATTTTGTGATAGATCATGATACTCAAATTGTGATATCAAAATGATCTTTCCATATATAAAAGTATCAGTAAGATTAGTAATGTTAGACAACTGTTCATGATAACAAAAATGCATTTCATTTTTTCACATCTAGGATGATGCAAGAATATTGAAAAGATAACATTTTCATATTTAAAAAGGTTGATAAATGAGATACTAAAATAACTTAAAAGTCACAATCTCATCCTTTTTATTCCCAAAATGTGGATCACTGATAGTAGGGTCCTCATTAAAGTATGATATGAAGAAATACTCTTGAAATATTGGGCATGACTATTTGCACATGAGAAGTGCAAAACATATCATGATAAGAATGAGTATTAGAAATCAAGAATGAAAGGCTTCTCTGCAAAGAGTGTTTTCAAAAGGAATATACTCCTCCTAAATCATAATCAATTATAAATGAATCGTTCTGAAACTTTGATTTAGGAGATACATTATCGTCATCAACCTTGTAAAGATCAATTCTACCTTCTCTTAAGAAAGATGTAAAATATGTAATACCATGCATACCTACAATAACTTCTTTTGCTAACTGAATAGTATTGTCCTCGTGTTCTTTTAATACATTAGAAATTGAATGATTATCTATATTAGGTTCATGTTCACAAACAATCAAAACATGGAAGGCATATCAAAAAATTTAGAGTAAAAAGGTTTAGGAAGCTTCTCGATGAAACAATCAGTAAACTGATCCAAAAGTGAAAGTTCGAGAGGTTCCTCCTCATTCACTATAATAAAAAAAAAGGAGGATTGTTGTGAAGTACAATGTAGATCACAAAAGGAAAATTCTTCCTTATTTCGAGAAATGGGAAAATGATATCTTTCTTTTGTCCTCAAGTGGAGATTCTTGTTTATCCTTTGGTAAAGAAAAATGACAAAACTTGGATATGATCATTGCTTAATCTTGGAGTATCTTATCATAAATATGAAGCAATTCCAAATTTTGTCCTTCCACTAGAGATATCCAAAAGATTGGAATTTATACTTTCTATGCAAAATATCACTCGCTTATCAGTAGAAAAAGTAGGTGAAGGAATATAAAAATCTTCTATGAGACTTGAAGTCTTGTATGAATTACATCAACATGATATCATCTTGAAGTCTTCTATGAATTGACTTACTGATCTTTCTTAATAGAAAGAGAAATTTAATATGTAAGAAACATTAAAATTTATCGACTAAAGAAAAACCCTTAAAAATACATATGAATTTGGATAGGAAATCCCTAGTTGATCCGTCTTCTTCTTTTTGAGGTTTTTGTAGTTCGTCACATAACTCATCATAGGAATATTTGTGAAAATCATAAAAAAATAATTCATGTATTGTTTACAATTGTGAATAGATTTGACACGAAAAGATTTCAATTAGTTTGCAATCCATCCTTTAAAAGTGAAAATAGGTAACCTGCATCGACCACCACATACGTTTGAGCTTTATTGAGGATTATATAATTCAAAGTAAAACAATTGAAATGAAAAATAAAGAGACAAAAATCAAGGAAAAAGTTTAAGTAAACTACTCCTATGCTACAACATTCTAAGAAAACATAAACTAGGTGAAATCATGTAGCCAATGTAACCACTCAAGTAACTTTAATCATGCAAGAACATAAAAAGAACAGTATTAATGAAAAGTATTGAATTATCGATAATCGAATGATTGGAAAAATTGATTCTTCACATAGTTGTGTGAGGAACTCGTCAATTATGGGAAACCTTTTCAAATGAGAACATTCCAACCAAGGTTCTATGGAATCATAAAAAACATAGTGAGAGCAATAGAAAACTTGGATTAGGTTCATAAAGTTACTTACCTTATCATTAACTTATTTACCTGATTGGGGGACATTAGTACTCGAGAAAGTATCAAAGATAAAAAAAATCATGCATTTCAAAATGTGGAGACAGAAATTCAAAACCTTGAATAACCATCTCCTTAGCTCTTGGGAGTAGGGGAAGTGTTTTAACACTTTATTCCATATTTACTTCCAAATATCTCTCAATTATATTTTGTTAAAAAACAATCCCACATAAAGGTTTATTACAATCCATTTCTTTACAAACTAGGTCCTTAACACAAATTGGATTGTTCTCTACTCCCTTATCTCTAACATATATTTCAGACAGAAAATCATTGAACTCGATTCCTTCAATTTTATAAGATGAGTCAACTTCATGAGAACTTCTCTTTGCAGTGATATCTTTGCATAACTCTTCTTCTCCTTCAAATCATATTTGTAATTGATTATTGTGATTGGTCACAACAAGTGTAATTACTTTTTCTTCATCTCGAATCATCATTTTACCTCCTTCTTGTACCTTGTTTGAGTTTGGCCCTGTAGAAAACCAATCAAAACAAACTTGTGTGTTTTCCTGTACATCCAAGCCACCAAATAAATGGGGATACAAATAGTAAAATAAGTTAGAGTTCAAATCTTTGAGTGTTTCCCTACAACATGATTCCATATTGATATCTGGATGTGTTGTCACTTTATTAATATCAGTTATTGGAAAATGTTTGTTACTTTAACATCATCCAAACATTGTTCACATGACAACTCTTCTATTACAGAGCAAGGGACTTTCTCATATTCAAAAATAATTTTTCAACCTCCCAATGAATCTATTTTTGTATTAGAAGAAGAAATTACCATGTGAATTGAATCTTCAATAATATATTCAAAATTCTTTCCAATATTTTGATCAGTGCCTTCATTTTCAGAGGGAGGAATTCCATGATAAAAAGGTTGTTAAAAGTCAAACATATCTTCATCAACTATTTTTTTTTGTGTTCTTCCTCAAGAGTTAAGAGATAAGGAAAAATATTGAGAAGCTCATATTCAGATGGTTTGTCTTTTAAATGAAATCTGTAACAAATCTCATTAAATCTTAAAAGAAATTCACCCACTGTTTCGTTCCATTTTTTTGAATACCTATCAACTCATTATATAACCAATCATAATCATATTTCTTATGAGAGTATAAGAACAATTCCACAAATTGTTCCCAATTATGGATAGACTTTGCTGGCAGTGAATCAATCCAGCTCTTGATTATGTCTGAGAATGTAAGAGTAAATAACCTGCACTATTCATCAAAATCATATAATTCACAAGATTTACAACAATAAAGAAATTTACAAATGTGATCAAATGCAGATACAATACCCTCACCATTAGATTTTAATTATGACAAGAGATCAATTGTTATTTTAGGAATTCTTCCAGTTGGTTGAGATGAATTGAAGGCATACTCCAATATAGGGATATGGATAGGATCCATGAGAAGTTATAGACATTCAAATGAATGGATCGACAAGATCGTCTTGTCATCAAGCCTCCATCTAGCACCTTTTGTTGACATGAGAGAAAATTCCCTCGTGCAACAAGGGACAACTACCCGATCACAAACCCTAATTAGGCTAGTTTTTGTTTGGGATGGTAGTTTTCAATCGATTAAGTGGGATCAATTTTGCACTCGAATAGTTTTCTCTTAAAAAAATGAGACTTTCTTTTCTTTTAGGCTTACATCTTCCCTAACCTATGTTTGTAAAGAAAATAATACTAATGCACTATCTCTATCTCAAAAAATGAGAGAAAAATTAAAAGTGTGTAGATAAAGAAGACATCTTCTCAAAGAATTAGAAATAATTCATCACCTTGAGAATATTTTAAATACACTATTGATTGGTACTAACAATAGATATCAATCATTATATCTACACTTCAATGATAACCAAAGAAATAATCATAGATTTTTGGAAACATATAGTTATGAGACGAAAGTCTAATGAACTGTATGCCAAAGCTATATTAGTTCATTTACAACCTTCAAGAAATTGATTGGATGAAACATTAATCTCTATTGGTTGGCATATATCAACTATAAGGAAGAAAAATAAATGACAAGATTTAAAGAAAAATTTCTCACAAATTCATCATTTGTTCAAAAAACATGGAAAAAATGCCCTTTTGCTTAATATTTAGTTGGTAAGAATAATGTAATTATCATGAAATAAATTTATGATGACTGGATGAAAGAAGACTTATTAACATATAAAAGAAATGAAAATGCTAACAATCTTACTTTATTCAGTACAAAACACTAACAAACCAGATTTTCAAAGATTAGACTAAAACTTGATAGAAATAACAAATTCCAATCTAATTTCTAAAAAACTCCAAGATAAATCAGATATAATAAAAGAGTTTTTGAATAAAAATACCAAATCCACCTTCATACATTGTTCCCTTGTCTAGAAAGAACTCAAAAGTATCATGCAAGAGAAATCTTCCCTCTAGCTATTCAAAATTCCTCCCTTTCGACATAATTTCAAAAAGGGAAATATCACAAAAATGTGAATTTCCTTTCTCCTAGTCCATCCCTCTTTAACCTTAATATTGGTTTCATATTTACACATAAAATTAAATGGGGAGGATAAGATCCAATCCACCAAACCCAGAACCAACAAATTAAATGAAATCTGGCTTTTACAAATTAAGCAATTTTGAAAAATGGTCCTAACACATAATATAGGAAATTCATATTTGAAGAAACACCTATATCTCCAATATCATGCATTCTTTGGGAAACCTGTTCCTTGATCACCTAAATGGGCCCATTATGCACAAAACCCATGTCTTGGAATCTCCAAATTTGGCCCCTATGGCAGTTAAATCACGAACTGTTGAAATTACGCAGATTTGCTTATTGTAACATCATGATTTTTGTTTTGAGTGGTAGCATTGACAACACATTGATTGGGAACCTATGTGTGATTTTTTGTCGATCGCAAAGAAGGGACATATCTGAAAAAGGGAAGTCTCTTGACTCAAACCTGTGACCTAGGTCGAGCCTCTGAAACCAAATCATTTGACCTAATGTGTTCTCCATTCTCAAGCTCGCAGATATCGAGGTTTCACACATGCCTATTGTATTAAAGTCATAAAAAAAATTAATGGAAAAATATGTGATAAGACCACTACACGAATCCCAATGATGTTCCCTATGCCATGTCACAACCTATAATTTTCATATATATATATATATATATATATATATATA
>ML785395.1:90629-106268 GCA_009831015.1 Picea engelmannii
AAATTTCTCACAAATTCATCATTTGTTCAAAAAACATGGAAAAAATGCCCTTTTGCTTAATATTTAGTTGGTAAGAATAATGTAATTATCATGAAATAAATTTATGATGACTGGATGAAAGAAGACTTATTAACATATAAAAGCAATGAAAATGCTAACAATCTTACTTTATTCAGTACAAAACACTAACAAACCAGATTTTCAAAGATTAGACTAAAACTTGATAGAAATAACAAATTCCAATCTAATTTCTAAAAAACTCCAAGATAAATAAGATATAATAAAAGAGTTTTTGAATAAAAATACCAAATCCACCTTCATACATTGTTCCCTTGTCCAGAAAGAACTCAAAAGTATCATGCAAGAGAAATCTTCCCTCTAGCTATTCAAAATTCCTCCCTTTCGACATAATTTCAAAAAGGGAAATATCACAAAAATGTGAATTTCCTTTCTCCTAGTCCATCCCTCTTTAACCTTAATCTTGGTTGCATATTTACACATAAAATTAAATGGGGAGGATAAGATCCAATCCACCAAACCCAGAACCAACAAATTAAATGAAATCTGGCTTTTACAAATTAAGCAATTTTGAAAAACGGTCCTAACACATAATATAGGAAATTCATATTTGAAGAAACACCTATATCTCCAATATCATGCATTCTTTGGGAAACCTGTTCCTCGATCACCTAAATGGGCCCATTATGCACAAAACCCATGTCTTGGAATCTCCAAATTTGGCCCCTATGGCAGTTAAATCATGAACTGTTGAAATTACGCAGATTTGCTTATTGTAACATCATGATTTTTGTTTTGAGTGGTAGCATTGACAACACATTGATTGGGAACCTATGTGTGATTTTTTGTCGATCGCAAAGAAGGGACATATCTAAAAAAGGGAAGTCTCTTGACTCAAACCTGTGACCTAGGTCGAGCCTCTGAAACCAAATCATTTGACCTAATGTGTTCTCCATTCTCAAGCTCGCAGATATCCAGGTTTCACACATGCCTATTGTATTAAAGTCATAAAAAAAATTAATGGAAAAATATGTGATAAGACCACTACACGAATCCCAATGATGTTCCCTATGCCATGTCATAACCTATAATTTTCATATATATATATATTTAATTTTTTTAAATTACAATTTTTTTTAAAACCCAAAAAAAGGAAATAGAAGCAGAGGATGAGAGAAGGAAGTTGAGGTAGTGAAAAGAGAGATTCAACAAATAATAAACTTCACATCTAAGAAATCTATTCCTTTCCAAGTCCAAGGACCTAGGAAGACATTACAATAGGACATTGAGGTGTTCACTTGGCTTTGCATTCAACTCCAGGTTCTAGATCTAGAGGAGATATGCATTGTATCGCCTCTTGAGAAGTATTCTTTTACACCCTCCAAAAAAAAATTTACCATCCAAACCACCTCACAAATCGATTGTCAAAATGGTTCAAAAAGGCACTTAACATAAACCTGGTTGGGTTTTCATTTGTGAAACATTGTACAACGGAGAGCATTGAACTTTGTGATGTGTTTGTCAGTAGATCTTGTCGAGCCTTTGTTGTATGGTTTGCAGGGGGTTCACTTTCCATCATTCATCAAGCAAAGTTAGCAGTTGTGTTGAAGTTTCCTCCCTTGTAACAAACACCCACAGTATTCAACAAAGCCAACCTCAAATGGAAATTTTGGAGGCTGCAATGATTAAAATAGGTTGCAATCTCTTGTTGAAAAATATCATCCTTAAATTCCTTTCTGTTGACCTGCTTCTCAATGCTTCACCAAACTTCCCATTTGTTGTGGCTTTGTAAGCTAGTCTAAGTTTCTCATCTAATAAAAAAATCCTAAATACCAAAACTGATGGACCTATGAAATTTGGACTAACAGTCTCACTCCAGAAAACCAACTTGTCGACTTAATATTAATTATAGGTTACCACATCATATCAGGAAAACACAAATCTTATGTTTATAATTCCTCGATGCAACGAGGTCTCGATGTCCAAGAATTACAATAGTAACTAGATATAATGAACAATTAATCTAAGATTAATTAATTTAAAGTTTTATGTCGTTGATCATATATGCACCATATTTTCACTATTAATAAGGCTTGCCACCATAAGCTTCACAATTAATGGTATTAACACGCAAATTAATGGTAATTGGTTGGCAACATGTATGTTTTAAATTTTGATGTACAATGTTCTAATTTATTTGCATGAGTTCATTGCTTCTATTGTTTTCAATTTTTTTTGTAGATGTATCTTCTACGACATGTGGCACCCATCCTACGTGTATGAAACGTGTCATTGATTTTAACCTAGTACACATGGCACCCATCCATCGATTTTTAACCCCATCAAACTGGTTATTTGACCATTTTTGTATGACACGTGGCACTTGTGTATAATCTACAAGTTAGCTTATCTTACATCATCATTTCCACATCATCTTAGATATCAGATCTTGAACTTTATTTAGAATACAATACCCATTGATTTATCCAATACCCCGACACCCAACATCTGAGAATTTAAATGATAATTATAAATTAGCGTGGTAATTAAGGTTACACTAGCATTACAAAGATGATTAATTATAGGTTGCCATGTCATATCGGGCATCAGATGATAAATACAATCCCTAATGCACCGAGGTCCCGATGTTTGAGAATTATGATAGTAATTAGATACACTAAAGAATTAATCTAGGATTATTAATTTAAAGTTTTACGTTGTCGATCATATGTCCATCATCTTTTCAATGCTAATAAGGCCTGCCACCATATGCTTCGCAATTATTGGTATCAACACACAAATTAATGGTAATTGGTTGGAAATGTATATGTTTTAAATTTCGATGTACAATGTTCTTATTGCTCTGCACGAGTTCATTGCTTCTATTGATTTCATCTTTTGTTTTCATACCCTTTTCTTGGAAAATATTTCTAAGCAGTTTCCATGGCACCCAGAAAAGAAAAAAAGTAGAATCCATCTCAACAGACAAAAGACTAGGAATACAAAAATACCAACTATGATCTCTTCTCAAACGCTTCTTATAAGCTACACTCTAGGAGCAAGACTTGGTACGAGATCTTCAAGATTTTTGAGGAAGAAAATTATGGCGCAACAACAAAGAGTGAGAGTGATGATGACACCTATGCCCTAGAAAGAACTTTTCAGGATATTGCTAAGTCCAGGTTACAAAATGTTGCAACAAGACCCAGGTTGAAGGGATACACAGATATGATACGTTGGGCTCTGGAACATGTAGACCTCAGGACACAAATTATTGTCAACAATCAGAAGGTGGTTATTGGATCCTTCAAGCTTGCAAACATCCAAGTAATATATAAACAACCCAAAACTGAGATTATTTATAATAGTGAGTTCCTAGAAACGTTTAATCAAGAGGAATGTGTGCAATATGGTTTACAATATCCACAATTAATTAAAGATTGGTGGGTTGATGAGAATACGTTTAAAATTGATAGCTTGGGTAAATATGCAACTTCTTCCTACAAACTAGGGAAATTATATGTCGCCACCCTAACGTGTTGATTATATGGTGAAAAGAACCCTACTCATTTCAAATTAGATTGGGTTCCAATTATGCACAGAGTAATTACTGGTTACAACTTCAATTGGGGTACTATTCTATCTGATAACCTCTATAGGCACATTGCAAATTTTCTTAAGATAAAAGAGGAAGGCCAATCCCTCCATATTATATGTCAACTTATATAATAGATGCAATTTTCTTTCATACTTATTTTCCTCAAATGGGTTGGCAGTGGACTCCCAGTTTTGCAGAACCTATTCATATTTATCATTCTAAGCTATGGGAAGAAAACGCCAAGGAGCATTTTTATGAAATCTATCATCATGTTACTATTCTTCTTCACCAAGCATTCTTTAGTTTTCTACCACCGAGGATCACAGAGAAAGATATGCACAACTTATATCAAATTGGTGATTGGTATATTGAATAAACATTTTCCTATATTAGGGTTTATGGGTGTAATGCTCCTCCTCATGCCTTGCCTAAATTTATGCATGACAGACTTGTTTGTAGAGAAACAGCCTACCAAACAACAAGTACATGCATAACTAAAGAATTACATGCTTCTTCCAAGAGAATTTGGCCTACTTTTTCTGTGCATATAGGCCCATATACTCTTTCTGGTGTAATTCATGCCAAAATAGAAGCTATGACATTGGAAGATATCAATTTGTCCCATATTGAACTTAAGAGGAATGACCCTTTAAAAAATTTAGATGAACATTTCCTTCTTATTGATGTAAAGATATATGTTCATGAAGAATACCCTCATGGTAATATTTTCAAGAGAGCTATGTCTTATCAAGAATTTTTGCAGATAATTCAAGGCATCCCTAAGCATGAACTTGATGGTTTCTTAAATTTCCAGAAGGAAAGGAGGAGTTTCCTCCCATCGATCCTCCAACAAGAGTACACAGAAAAATCTCCTATGACTCAACCAAATTCACAGTTTATAGTATCTCAGACAGAAAAATCAACAAAAAAATTATCTCAAATGCTCAACCCTTCCCAACAACAGATGGAATCCCATCCAAACCATAAAATTGTTGAGGTAATTTTAGAAATAGTATAAAAAGAAATATTAAAAGAAAATATCATCCAATGGATAGATTAGAAGAAGTTACACATTGATTCTCTTTTATCTGAAAATATTCAACAGAGACAGTCACAACACAAAGAGAAAATTTCTACAAGTCATACTCTGACATGACCAATAGAGATATTATCTTCACTTCAAAACTCTAGTTAAGGCTTAGAGACTCCATACAAAAATACTCAAACTCAAGAGCATGACAGTTTGGTTTCTTCATAAATTTCCTCAGTCACACCTCTGGCCAATATTACTGAGGTTTCATTCCCAAATCCTTTATATGTTGATTCTTTGACACTGATTTAGGAGGAGGTATTTTCTCCTACATACTTCTTCTTTAGTAAGAAGAAGAGGGAAATTATAAAAGGCAGGATTCAAAAGAAGAAAATTGATCAGGTGAATGAACCACCAACAAAAAAAAAAAAATTGGGATGGTTCTGGACAATATGATCAACAATTTGCATGAGAATTGGAAGATTCCATGGGATATTTTGCATCAGCCAACATTTGGTCAATAAATAATTTAAATAAAATCATTAAGTAGAAAAATGATGAAATAATTCGTCTTGAGGACAAATTGAAACAGAAAGAAACACTCATTGAAAAGAAAGTGGAACTCAAAATTTCATAGGCACAACAAGAAAACTTTGAACAAATGAAAATCTTGGAAGAACAATTGAAAGTTGAGATTACTTGAGTTCAACAATTTCTCTATGATTATGTAAATGAAAAGAACACTCAAATCACACAACTGCAAACTCAAATTCAAAGTTTAGAGAGTGAAATGATTCATGTTGAGCAATCTAAGCATCAATATTTACAGGTTAATGATCAATTAAGACAAGCACATGTACACTTTTGTCAAATCATGGGTTTTGTGTTAAATCAACAAAGTATGATAAATGATTTTTCAAAAATCATTTCAGAAAAGGAGGTTGAGTTAACAACAGTCCAAACAAAATTCGTGGAATTAATATTATGTCAAAATGAAGTTAGCTCAGTTACCTAGAACTCATCCCAAACCTTTGAGTCCGAGAAATTAAAAGCAGAAATTTCTATAGAAGCTTGGAAACATAATCTGCAAGAAGCTAAAAGGTTAATTGAAGAGGCAAGAGAAGCATGCACTTCAACATTAAATCTGAAAATTAACATAGTGGGAGAAATTGACATGCCTAATGTTCAATTTACCAATCAAACAACCAATATAGAAGATGTAATTGTTGAAGTGCAAAGTCACGGGAAAAAATATGATGATAAAATTTCAATGTTATTTAAGGTAAATCTTGATGCCATCAATTAATTTCTAGTCAAACCACAAAAATGTTGTCATCTCCAATCAAATTTCTACCAAGATTCACTAAGATCTACTAGTTGTGGAAGAAAAGGTCTTCAACTATGAAATAAGATCACATCCAGAAGCCCCTAATTTCATTTCTCAAATATTAGATATCTACTCAAAATGGAAGAAACGTCTAGAGGCTCATGCATCAAACAAGGGATCACTTGCGGACTAATTCCAGGAAGGCCAATCATTTTAGTCCAAGATCTTAAAGGTCTTGTTTCTATATATATATTTAGTCTTTTAGTTAGAATAGAGTGGGAATAGATTTTTGACTTGTACTTTTTGTAATATTATTTATAGACAATTTCAAGAACCTAGAAAGGGTTCGATTTTCAAGAAAAAAGACTTGTATACTGTTGTCAAAACTATTTTTGAGAAATACAGAGCCACTCAGTGATTTTTTGATCCATGTACTAGAGTGATTGGTATGGTACTATTATTCATGCGTTCATATGGTATGTTATTTTGAAAGTTACGTTCATTCATTTATTTCAATATGTTTAAGATTAATGAGTATTACTTATTGTTTGCACTATTATTAATCAATCGAGTATACTCATTATGAAAATATTTTTATAATTGAGTTAATGAATGATGCAATATGAATACTATAGTTAGAATAGTTTACTTTTAACTGTTTATTTGAAAATTGTCCTACTACATAGGTTTCTAAATATTGTTTAAATGCGATGAGTTGTTTCCCTTTGTACACATATATCATTTGTTATTCATATTTAAATTAATTAAGCTCTCGGGATAGAATATAAATAGATTAGTTCATTTATTTTCTACAAGTAGTATTTAGAAGAGCTTCAATTTAAGTCTCTTTTCTAGGAGAAAATCCCCTAAGTGGAAATCGGGCCCACATACCGGTGAGGATCTCCATCCCAAACGAGTATAGGCCTAACTAGGGCCTTGATCGAGTGGTTTCTCCACGTTGATTGCCAAGAATTTTTCGAGGCATCAACACTACCACCACAATGTCACCATTATGTACTAAATTTTCCCGGGGTTTTCACAGTTGAAAGAGGTGTTCTGGGGCATCTCGTCTTGAAGGGGATGCTAGAATGTCCCAGGGGGGCCTCAATTTTTTTAAGGTATTTTTCTTTTCAAATTTATACAGGAATACCCAAAAATAATAGTTTACTAGAAGCATACATTACTTACAAGCACTAAAATCCTAGCCTTTAAGTGAAATAAATGATGGGTGTAAATTTTAGGTTCTATTTTTCAGGACTTTACAATGAGCATATTTTTGTTGTGTTAAAATATTCGATGTGCTCGTTTCACCATAGACAATATCAAAATATTGTCACCCAACCATAGGCACACAACCATCCCCAAGTACCGTAACCTTTGACAGATAGAATGATTATGGAAGCATTACCAGACCCAACACCTCTCTCTCAAAGATAACAGACCAAGCAGAAATTCCAAAAAATAGAAACCAAGATCAATACCCAGTTGTAGTAGTTGCAACTGCATTCCTCCTCTAGACTTGCACACCACTTGACTTGAGTGTGAGTGTGTGTCCAAATGAACTCAAGAGCCCTCTATTTATAGTGCTCTTTTCCAACTTTCTAGGCCGACTTCTTCTTCCAGAGGATAATACTTTAATATTAATTCTTTATTTTTCCGACTTGTCTTATAGGGTTTATACACATCTCTTTAGGGTTTATCTAGCTTCCAAAATATTATAATCTATTCATAGGTTACACATGGAGGTTGATACATCCCGCAACTATCGTAATATCAACACTCCCTCCTATATAGGGAGGTATTAACAAGTAGCATCATCATAGCCACAGAAGTTATCCCATGATCACGTATATCAAGTCACGAGCATCATCATCACTATCATCATCATCTGATAGCATCATGGCATCAAAATATATCATCGTCTGCATCATCTCTCGAGGACATACTCCGTCTGAGTAATCGGACATGATGTTGAATAGTTCATGTGTTGAACTCAACACACTCAACATAGTGTCTTGCATAATTCACCCACTCAACATAGTGATATATGGACCATTCTTCTAATACAGACATAAGTCCTAGAAGAATAGTTGTCCCAACAGATGCTGAAATCCCCACAATGGGCTACAAGGACCATTCTTCTAATCTGGGAATATGTCCCAGAAGAATGTCAGTCCTCCTAGATGTTGAAAGTCACACAATGGGCTACAGAGACCATTCCTATAGGAATGTCGGTCTTGGACTATTTTCTAATCGGGCCACCATATGTACCATAGATATTAATCTCTACCCACATGTGCCTTAGAAAATATTGGTCTTGTATCAACCACCCTAATCAGGATGTCATATCCTTAGGGGGCATACTATTCAACCTGATCGAGCCATTAGATGTGCCTCAGGAGAATATCAGTCCTGAACAATTTTCCTAATCAAGCCATAATATGTGCCTTAGGAAAATACCAGTCCATGATATGTCAACAATCTGTCAACCTAGACCATTCTCCACATGGAGAATGTCTGTCCACCGACAATTTGTTCTTCCTAGAACATTCTCCGCCCAGAGAATGTTTGTCCACCAACACACTAACCATCCATGATGCCATATATTAGAAATACATCCCAATCGAGGAAATCATCTCCTCCATTTCAAGCAAGGGAGCAATATCCACAAGTCCCAGCTTGTCCCTCAAGTATGAAAAATTTATCTTGGATAAAGGCTTCGTTAAAATATCAGATGTCTGCTCATCGGTGGAGATGTATTGGAGAGTCACTTCTCCCTTATGGAATTTATCACATAGAAAATAGTACTTGATATCAATGTGCTTCGACCTAACATGGAACACGATTTTATCTGAAAGCTTCACACAACTCCAATTATCACAATATATCACAGTTAAATCCAACACCTGATCAAATAGTCTAGAAACCATCTTACAAATTCATATTGCTTTCGTACAAGCATCACAAGCTACAATATACTCTACTTCTACAGTTCTGAGTAAAACAAATTTATGTTTCCTACTATCCCATGATATCATAACAGATCCCAAACTGAAACATATACCAGAAGTACTCTTTCTACCATATGCACTCCCTTCCCAATCTAAATCAATAAATCCATGCAGTTGTACATAATTTTTTGAGGCATATGTCAAACCATAGTTTAGCGTCCCACGAAGATATCTCAAAATATGCTTTGCAACTATCCAATGCTCATGTCTAGGTTCCACTTGGAACCGACTCAACCTGTTCACAGCAAAGAAAATGTCTGACAGAGTATTAACCAAATACATCAATGATCCAATCAATTGCCGATACAGGGAGGAGTCTACTGGATCATAATCAGAGTCTCTCAACTTCCTCATATCCATCACCATCGGAGTTTCCATGGATTTGAAATCCATCATCCCAAACTTCTTAAGGATCTTTACAACATACTTCGCTTTCCCAAGGAAGATTTCACCATGCTTCTGCTATACTTGTAGTCCCAAATAATAATGCATGAGACCAAGATACTTCATATAGAATTCAAAGGCTAGCTCCCTCTTACACTGAATAATGAGAGGCTCTACACCTATCAGAAACAAATCATCAACATATAGTAGTAGGATCACAGGTGCATCATTCACAACCTTGTAATAAAGGTTTGGATCAACATAGCTCTCAGAAAAACCAAGTCTTGTCAAGTAATTGTCAATTCGTGCAAACCAAGATCTTGGACCTTTCATGAGTCCATACAAGGCCTTATTTAATATGCATACATGGTATCTCTTGGGTGTACCTAAAAACCTTGAGGTTTCTCTATGTACACTTCTTCCTCAATTACTCTATTGAGAAAAGTGGTCTTTACATCCATATGATGTAAACTCCGACCCATGGAAGCTACAAGAGATATGTTGGTTCTAATAGAGGCATATCTAGCAACTGGAGAAAGCATCTCATCATAGTCTTCTCCTTCCTATTGGGAGAACCCTCTAGCCATGAATATTTCCTTCTATTTATCGATACTCCCATAAACTACATGTTTTATCTTGTAAACCTACTTTGAAGTTACTACCGACTTTCCTTAAGGTCTAGGTACAATTTCCCATACATCATTTTTCATGATGGATTGATATTCTTCCATCATAGCTTCCTTCCATTCTCTCTTCTTGACTTCTTCTTCAAAGGTGGAAGTCTTTTCATTGCCAAGACTTTTCATGAGTGTCGCATAACTAGAGAACCTTTTGGGATTCTTTCTCTCCTTGAAGGTTCCACCGGGAGATTTATGTCTTTTTGCTTCTTGTAAGGCGGATTCTAACCATGCTGGTCGTTTTCTGTTCTTGGGTACAACAATTGGTTCTACAGGTTCAAGTGGTTGGTCTGGTTCTGCATTGGAATGTTCTAGGGAACATGTACTTTCTTTCTTGGGATCTTCATGTTCTTATTCATCATTGGAGTCCATGGAATCTTCTATATATTTGTTGAAGGAAAACTTCTCATCAAAATTTACATCTTTGTTGATTTCAATATTCTGTTGACTTGGGACATAGATTCTATAATCTTTTGATGTATCACTATATCCAACGAATATGCCCTTCTTTTTTGAAGGTTCCAACTTCTTCCTTTTGTCCTTGGGAACATGGATATAGACAGGACAACCAAAGATTCTTAAGTGTTCCACACTTGGCTTATTTTCGGAGAAGGCTTCTTATGGAGTCATGTTCTTCAATATATGATGACGACTTTTATTTTGAACATACATGGCTTTCATATCTACTTCTCCCCATACAAACATGGATAGATTATGGTCATTCATCATTTCCTTAACAGATTCTTCAATGGAACGATGCTTTCTTTTTGCCACACCATTACGTTGAGGATTATGTGGGACAATTAACTCCCTCCTAATCCCATCTACTTTACAAAAGGAAACGATCTCCTTGGAGGTGTATTCTCCTCCATTATCATATCTTAGCATCTTGATCTTCTTATTTTTCAAGTTCTCCACATCAGCTTTGAATTCTTGAAACTTGCCAAATACTTTATCTTTCGTCTTTATTAGGTACATCCAATTCTTTCTTGAGAAGTCATATATGAATGTCACATAGTAAAGAGACCATCCTAGAGACTTCTCTGGCATAGGACCACATACATCTGAGTGTATCATATCTAAGATCTCCTTGGATCTTTTCTCACTACTTGGGAATGGCTTCTTAATATTATTCCCAAGTGCACATCCTCTGCAAACTCCTTCATGTACTGATTGTAGTTATGGTATGCCTACAACAATATGTTTTAGACATGGGAATGGTTGACAATGAAAGTGACCATACCTTCTATGCCATAACTCATTAGGTTTTAGTTCATCATGTACAAGTGCTTGAGCATTCTGACCTAGGAGCTTATACAATCTTCCTTCACATATCCCAATGAATCTAACATCTTCTATTTTTGAATCTTTAGACCATACAAGAACTTTCCATCGACAAAGGCTATTCTATCTCCTTTGTCTTCAAACCAAGAAATATATAATAAATTATTTTTCAAACCAGGAACATATAAAACATTGCTAAGATGAACATTGTTACCTGATTCCATTTTGATAGAAGCTTTTCCAATTCCCTTCACTGCATAAGAGTTATTGTCTCCAAGATCCACTTTATGAGAGGTTTCCTTTTCCTTCATGCTTGATATATTTTCACGATCACCAGTCATATGTATTGAAGCTCCACTATCAATCAGCCACATGTTATCTTCAAGAGATCATGTAAGAGATGAGTAGTAGAAGAAATCAATTTCTTCATGCTTGGATTTTTTTTAAGGTTCTTCATCATTGCCAACTAATTCATGGTGTATTTCCTTTATCTTATTTGCTAGTTTAGGACAATCCCTTTTGTAGTGTCCATATTCATTGCATCCAAAACATTGTACTTTTGACATATCTCTCTTATGCTTGAATTTCTTTCTTGAACCAAATATTTTCTTACCTTCATGTTTCTTGAACTTTGTTGTATAGGCTTGAGAATCTTCTTCCTTATGAGATCTTCCCTTTGAGTTGATCCTTGTCTCTTCTTGTGCCCAACAGGTCCAAATTTCTTCAAGCGTTGGAAACTCCTTCCTTGTGTTCATGCTTGCAAAAAATGCATCTCATGATCTAGAAAGACCATTAAGTGCTATATTCACAATTTCCTTTTCTGGAATGACTTCTTCAATAGCTTTTAGTTGATCTCTCAACTGAGAAATCCTCACAAAGTATGAGGCTACAGTTTCATCCTTAGTCATATTTGTGTCACGAAGGTCATTCTTCAAACTCATCACTTATCCAATATTTCTGACTACAAAGAGGTTAGTTAGGGAATCATACATCTTCTTAGATGAGTTAAAATTTGATATGTAGGGTATCAAGTGATCTTTGACAAATTACACAATGATACTCATAGTGTTGATATCATTATCCTTGAACTTCTCCATTGCTACAACGTTCTGAGGTTCATTTTCTTTTCCTGCTTCAAACTGTGGTTCCACGATCTTACCCTTCACGATATCTAGAACTTTGTTCTTGGAAAGTATGAGGTCAATCCTTGTCTTCCATGCTCTGAAGTTTGAAGCTCCTTCTAGCTTGTTATCTGAATTCATGGAGTAAGTCATGAATTCCTTTGAATTTGATTTTGACCTTGACCATTCAAACTTTGACTTTGACCTAAAATTCAACCTTGACGCGTTTTCTTGATAAGGGTACCAAGAGGTGCACTAGAATGTCCAAGAATTATTCCAAAATTCTTACTTGAAGTGCCCAGAGAGTTAGGTTAGGGTTTGTTGCAGCTGCAAATTCAGAAACCATATTT
The DNA here is from genome assembly GCA_009831015.1 of Picea engelmannii. Classification (NCBI taxonomy): domain Eukaryota; kingdom Viridiplantae; phylum Streptophyta; class Pinopsida; order Pinales; family Pinaceae; genus Picea; species Picea engelmannii. The sequence goes on from ML785395.1 coordinate 103,430, forward strand.
TCATCTGCAACTGGTGCAACAACGAGCTTGCCAAGGAAATTCCACTCTACCTTCCAGCGGTTAGACTGTCTTGAAGGTGGTGTGGTCCATAACCTGTTAAAATATTCGATGTGCTTGTTTAACCATAGACAATATCACAATATTGTCACCCAACCATAGGCACATAGCCACCCATGAGCACCGTAACCTTTGACAGATAGATTGATTCTAGAAGTAGTACCATACCCAACAGATAAGAAAGAGAGAGCACACCTCTCTCTCAAAGATAGTGCACCAAGCATAAAGTCCAAAAACCAGAAACCAAGATCAATACCCAACCGTAGTAGCAGCAACTACACTCCTCCTCTAGACTTGCACACCACTTGACTTGAGTGTGAGTGTGTCCAAATGAACTCAAGTGCCCTCTATTTATAGTTCTCTTTGCCAACTGTCTAGGCCGACTTATTCTTCTAGAGGATAATACTTTAATATTAATTATATTATTAAGATGACTTGTTTTCTAGGGTTTCTACACATCTGTTTAGGGTTTCTCTAGCTTTTGTAATATTCTAATCTAGTCAAAGGTTACACATGGAGGTTGATACCTCCTACAACTACTATAATATCAACATGTTGAAACACATATTCCAAAATATTCATTGTCATTGACTTTAGGGCAACAAATGAAAATCCTGAAAGGTATTACATTAGCATAACTTCTTCCATTAAAGGATAAGTAATATTTATTCAATTTGAATACATTATTTATCTTTTCATTGTTGTTTTTATTTTTCAAATGTCCATCATATTGATAAATTTCAATCAATTATCAGAGTGAAAAAAAGTCTTTTATAATCTGGTAAATATTCATTGATAGTTAAGTACAAATTCTAGGGCACTACATAAGTTCTTTGTTTAGCTACAAAAAAATTAAAATAATTGTAAATAGTTGTACATTTTTTGTTTAAATTAATATGCATGATTGGGTATGGGGAATTGAGAGTGATTCAGGGGGGTAAATGAGCTTCCACCTTCACGTGGTTGGCTCTGTTTAGTAGAGAATAAATTAATCTTGAAACCAAGAGGAGCTCATTAAGGTATTCCTATTATCCATTTAATGATATTTTTTTAGATATTATTGAATGTAATCGGATGTGGTATTTTATGTTCTCCCTTAACATTGATGTTTTCCAATGTTAAACGTGCAGAAAGGCCTATTCTGAGGACTTGGTGATGTAGAATGATTTCTCGAGTTAGTGATTGATTCAATGAACATTGACAACAATATCGATATATCAGATGGCAAGAAAAAAGTGAGTTCCAATTTTAAAGTTTCTTGTACTAAGTTTGATTATTTTCTTAGTTATACGAACTAATTGAAAATAATTGTAAATTATTATGGATTCCTTGACATAATTCCCTAGCTAGGAATCATCTTAAGAACAACAATACCTACATAAAACTCATAAATTATTAATGCCCTTTTATTGCAAATGAAGCATTGACCTTCTATGAATAACCCATGTCACTCAAATTATGCATGGGTATGGAGATGCAGAAGATGCTATAAAGCATGGTATGGATGAAATGAGTTATAAGTTTCTTTCCGCAAAGAAAATATTAAGTGGGGAGAAAGTACTGGAGGAGAAATCTGCATACCTTAGCACCATGTAGCAGAAGGAAAGAATACACTCACTACCTAATGGACTTGTGGTATAAAAATAGACGTAACTAGAAATTTATTTTGCATCAAAGTATATATAGAATAATGGCTAACTATATTCTCAACATTTAATTCGTGGTAATCTGTTTGCAGGTATTTAAGACATTGGAGACGTTCAGTTGTGAAGCACTCAAAAACATCAGGTTTAGTTAATTTACATTATCAATAATTTAGTAAGTTATTTTTTAATTTTTTCATGCTACTATTAGACGAGTAAAATTTGCTTGATCACAAGGAAATCAAACCATGGAGACTCTAGTGTGAATATATATTTTTTAATGCAAGGAAATGTTTTCTTTATTTTTTCAACTTTTCCATTTATAGCATTAAATATACACTTTCTAATTGTAGCGGCACCAGGGGTGCTTTCCCTATTTCCACCACTAGAGAAGCAGGGGTTGTTGATAGGGGCGAGATGAGAAAGTCCCTTTGAGTACAATACTTTCATATTTTAATGGGGACTAAGAACTGAAATGGTCTGAACTTGGAGATCTCATTGAATTTCCTCCAGGGATAAGTAATATCTCAGGTAAGCTTGAATGGTTTTGAATTTTTGTTGTTTTGTGGGGTCTCAACTAGTGCACCAGTTATACTGGAACTTGTAAGCCCAAAAACTAGTCATAAAATGCATCTTATCTATTATTTAGTTGTATAAACTAATTGAAAATAATTGTAAATCGTTATGGGTTCCTTGACCTAATTCTCAAGCTAGGAATCATCTCAGGAATAACACTACCTACATAAAACTCATAAATTATTAATGCCCTTTTATTTTAATTTTTTTTCAAAGGAACTGGGAAAATATATATTAAAAGACTTTCATGAATGACAATGATAGAGGTCCATACATAAATTCAAAAAATATCCCTTGCTTGGTATCAAAAACAAGATTTAAGCATGTTGAGTTATAGTCAGAGTTGAAGTTTTCCAGTATCTTGTACAAATTTTCATACTGCTTTCCATGATAAGTCCTATAATAGATTCCTAATACTAGTATGAAAAAACATAGCATAAGTAAACACTAGTAAGGAAACATTCTCCTGCTAGACACATCTTCCATTTTTTCTGGTGTTGAATTAAGGTCTGGAATGCCTGACCTTGGACTAGGAGATAAGGTTTCCTCCGATGTAGCGATGC
>ML785395.1:106376-129075 GCA_009831015.1 Picea engelmannii
TTTTTATTTTGTTGAATGTTCATGGTTTGGTTGTTTCTCTTTCAATGAACATTTCGACGAAGGGTCATTTATCTTCTACAAATGTTCATGGTTTAGTCATTTCTCATTCGATAAATAGTTCAATGAATGGTCGTTTCTCTTTCGATGAATGTTCATGGTTTAGTCATTTATCTTTCAACTAACAGTTTGAGGAAGAGTCATTGCTCTTGCGGCGAAGAGTTTGTTGAAAAAATGACAAAACCCGAGTCATCACCTTCTGCCTCAACAAGGAAAAGTGCAATAAATGTAGTTGGTATTCCATCACTCCTCCTCAAAAGGTCATCCATAGTTTGACCCTTTGCAATTTTCCTTTGCATAAGTTGTTTCATCCATGATTTTGACATCTGATTTATCCCTAGATCACTTGAATAAAGCAGGCAGTTACAGAGGGCAGTGAATATTGCTCTTGTATTATCAATTACATCATTCTATTTCATGGCTAAAAGAACTTACGGAAAATGATCTCCTACAATTTCAAGTTGTCTCAAACACAACATTGAATTAAATCGTTGAAACTATTTCACATTGTTAACAAGCTTACCATATTCAATTTCACCATTAGAGTTTTCGGCAATACCTTAATTGCATCCATCATATGTGAAATCATCCACATCATAGGCATCTGCAATTAGTTGTCGATGTGGAGATAAAAATACAATGTCTTCTTTCTTCTCATGATAAAAAGATGCATTTAGGAGAATATGATCATGAATGGTGACTGGATCATTTTTTATGTCCTTTTGATCCAAGTGGATATTGGTGGCCACCCACCTGTTCCATATTCCAACTGGCTCATCTGGACAATCTTCAATTCAACATGTTTATCTGTAATGTGGACATTTATTTGTAATTGTGGGTTCTACACTTGCGGGGCTGTCCTGAATCCCTACACAGCATCCAGGTGGATATTGTTGGCTTCCCACCTAATCCAAATGACTTATTTTGGAATTTTTCATGTCAGTACATCTTTTTGTACTTCCAGAGCTATTTTGGGGCTCTAAACAGTGTTTTCTTGGCTTTCCACAGTCAAATTGTAGACGGAGTCAGAGTTTGACGACATAATGTGTATTTATCGAAAATACCTTTCCAATGGGCTATCACACACCTAAACCAAATATCATATGCAACAGTTACGACCCCGTGAAGCTAATGTACTAGCTTACCCCAATGAGGCCCACATGAATTTTGGCGCTTCATCTCCTAGGGTTAGGTTTTTGAATGTCTAGGGTTTTGGCATTTAGGTTTATCATAAAAATTCCTTCAGAGCCTCATTCTAATCATCTTCTTGCAAATGAGCATAGTCGTCACATCTCTTCTCAGAGATAAAGATGTCACCATTCTAGTGAGTCTTTCACTATGTATTTTTACAGTCTCTGTACATTTATTTCATTAATAGAAATCATGTATTATTGTATTTCTCTATTTCTGGAAATTTTGATGTGTGTTTCATTGTAATATCTCTACTTTCATTTTGTTCCGAAAATAATCTGAGTCAGTGGTATCAAAGCAAGATGCTCTTGATCATTTTTCAGTGCATGTTCCCGAGGAGGTCCAAATATAGCCAGTTGGTTATCGATCTTGTCTCTCTTGAGGACAATCACTCTCGCACTCCCAAGAAACCCTCGATGGTAGTAGAAAATAAAAATGATGGAGAATAAGATTATATTAACCTGTTACTTGAGAAATCTCTCGCCGCCAAAGGTACAAAATGATGGAGAATGTTTCTGAAATCCTTCAATGCCTACCAATAGCAACAGGCGCATCTTCATCAAGCGACCAATTTGGAGGAACCTCTCCCTTCAAGGTGCAAGTTAATTTTGATATTTCCGTATTCGAAGGTTAGATAGATGTAGATGCCTTAGAAAAATGGTTAAATTTTCTAGATGGTTATTTCTCTATTCACAATTTTTCCGATAGGGAAAAGATCACCTTCACACTCCTCAAGGCTCTCCCCCATGTCAAACATTGTTGGGAAGCTTTTGGCACAGGGGTAGACCCAGGGTTCAACTCTAATAATGCACCAACAAGCCCTAACTACTGGCCCTTTCAACAACACCTGCGAAGCAGATGTAGTCTCACCCGAAGTAGCTATAGGGGGTTGTAGGACATAAGTGTCTACAACTAGAGGAAATGAAAAGTGGATCCAAAACAATAGCACATAGAAACTAGATATTCTTTACCAACTTAACCCTACTTCGCACAGCTATATCTCAGATCTAGCTCAATAATGCAATAACAAATCAACAGGAAGCAAAGAACACAACATCAACCACAGAGGACAACAAGATATACGTGGTTCACCCTCTCCCTAGGGCTACGTCCACAGAACTATATTTCTTGATATATTATGTGAAAACATACAGTTCTATCTATGCACTTGGCTTGCAGATCTTTCTCTCTCTCTCCCTTCTCTATCTCCCCTCCCTGTGCACCCATCTGCATGGTTGATCTTCACACCCAGCTGAAGATATTACAATGCAATAATTCTCTCACATGACACTTCTCTCCCACACAATAGTAATCACTCAACATCAACAATAATGATGAACAATGACCAACCTCGAACAAACCTTTTCTTACTCCTCTTGATCTTTATTTATACATTACAATGACTTTCAAACAACCTTAGGCCGAAACATAGGTGTCAAAACCCTAAATACCAAAACCCTAGGTGTCTAGAACCCTAGGTCCACTTAGACTCACGTTTTCAGGGCTTCACCAACCTATCTTTCGTTCTTTCCCATGAGGTTCTCCAAAACATCCGTTGGTGGATTTTTCCGTTTGTTGAGTTGTCCATGATCCATCTTTCTTGTTTATCTGTCTTCCTCAATATTCGTGTTCAACGACTTGCTTTCTCTTACTTATCTTCTTCTTTTCTGCTTCTTTGACCACTTTGACCCATTCTCAGTCAATTTTCCTTCCTCACAGTTCATACTTCGCCTTTCCTCTTCCTTATTCTTCGATTTCTTCCATAATCCATAACCAAGGGCCAATAGGCCCCCAACACTCACCTATGACTCGTCCTGAGGCACTGTAGTAGCAGACCTTCTATATCACTTCGACTTGCTTTCTTATCTGTCCCTCCCCACTGTGTCCAGACTGTCTTTTTTGTGTCTGGTACCCAGTTTCAACTGCACCTGGTACCTAGACCCGTATTCTTATGCTTTTACTGAGATCTGCGAGGCAGCTGGTCATCATAGAACAATTTCAACCGGCTCCCATTCACTAATCCTTCCTTCCATTATCCATTCAAAGTCTTCAACTGCACATCTCCTCCTTCTGTACCATAGGCGACCTCATATGGCCCAAGACAATGTGTCCTGAAATTCCCTGGATGCTTCATGAACTTGCTTTCATATACCAGTACTAGATCTCCTTGCTTAAATTCTTTCTTCTTGATATTCCTGTCGTGATAGGCCTTTTCTCGTTCCTTCTGTACCTTCTGATGAAATCCTACAATTAATCTGTCTTCCTCTAGTTCCACCAACTGTGCAAGTTTGTCTTGAATAGCGCCAGTGTCATCCATATCTGTGATTGTTGCAATTATTAGACTAGGAACCAAATATTCCATAGGGACTACTGCTTCCAGACCATAAACCAACTTAAAGGGAGTCTGCATTGTCAGCTTCTTTCAAGTGGTTCTATAAGCCCATAACATCGTTGGTACTGTCAAATCGCAATGATCCTTGTTCACACTGCAAATATTCTTCAATTATGTCTCCAAGATATTATTGAAATATTCGACTGCACCATTCGCCTGTGGATGGTATGGAGTGTTCTTCTGATGGTGAACTGCAAATTCTTGAGTTAAGGCTTCAATAGTCTTATTGATAAAATGTGTACCTTGATCTCTCATGAGGATCTTTGGGCATCCAAATCAGGTAATGATATCATCAAATATGAACCATGCAGCTGTATTTTCACTGTAGTCCTTAACTGCTCTTGATTCTGCCCATCTGGTCAAATACTCTGTCACGGTGATGATGTATCGAGCTCATGTGCGCTTCCCTGGTGGGTTGATAGGTCCCACAAAATCAATAGCCCATTTCTCAAAGGCCTGTAAAGTTAGATGAGGTGTTAAAGGAATCTCATCTCTTCTGGAAGGTTTCCCAACCCTTTGGCATACATCGCAGGCTTTGTATTATTCCTTATCATCTTTGTGTAAAGTGGGCCACCAGAGGCCAGCTCTAAGAACCTTTTTCATTGTTTCTTTCCCTGCATAATGTCCTTCTATGATGCCTTCATGTGCTTCTTCCAAAATCAGTGGTATTTCTGTCTCCATAAAACATCTTCTCAAGATCTCATCAGGTCCCATCTTATATAGATGTCCAACTATAAGTGAAAAATATGCAGCACGAAGTACCAGTTGTTTCTTCTTAATGATTGTATATTCGCGAGGTGTCATTCCTATTGATAGGAACTGGACTATCTCGACGAAGTGATCATCAACCTTTCTTATGGCCAACAACTGTGCATCTGGTAGTGTATCCTCCAAACTGGTAGGTTCCTCTCCATGTTCTAACCTAGACAAGTGGTCAGGTCCCTTGCTCATTTTCCCTGGCTTGACCACGATCTCAAAATCATATTCCTGGAATAACAGTAACCATATGCATATTCTTCCCCCCAACACTAGCTTGTTGACTAAGTATTTCAGTGCAGAGTGATCAGTGAACATCTTAAAATTTCCTCCCAACAAGTAGTGTCGAAACTTTTGCATCATGTACACCATGGCTAAACCATCTCTTTCAGTGGTAGTGTAATTTATCTCAGCTGGAGATAGCTTCCTTCTATCAAAGGCTAATGGGTGATCAATATATCTTGCTCATGGTTGTGCTAACACTTCTCCTAATGCAATAGATGACACGTCGACATGCACATGGAATTCCTTACTCCAATCGGGGAAAACCAGAATATGTGCAGTAACCATTTTCTGTTTCAGTGTGTCGAATCTCTGCTGACATTCCTCTGACCATTGAAATTGACAATATTTATTTAAAAACTTTTCCATGGGTGTTGTTATCTGTGCATATCCTTTGATGAATTTCCTTTAGTATTCAGTATGTCCCAGTGCAATGCGCAATAGTCTAACCGAAGTAGGAGGGGGTAGATCAACAATGATGGCAATCTTGGAAGGATCTACCAGCAACCCCTTCTTACACACAATATGGCCTAGCAGCACTCCAAAGGGTGAAAAGAAGATACACTTATTTTGGTTCAGGGCAATATGACATTTCCTGCACTTATCCAACATTAGTCTTAAACATTCAATATGGTTTTGCAATAATCTAAAAACATTCCAATGATCAAAATATGCTTCCAAAAATTTATGTAAAAATTCCTTGAATGCTTCGACCACCATCCTAGAAAATATGGTTGGTGCATTCTTTAGTCCAAAGGGCATCACTGTGTACTGGAAATAACCCCATTCTGTTGCAAATGTGGTCTTATGTCAATCTTCCTTGGCAATCCTGATCTGGTGGTAACCTGAAAATCCATCTGTGAAGGAGTAAACTTCTTGTCCTCCCACATTATCTAACACTTCATTAGTAAACTATGTAGGGAATGGGTCGTGTAGACATGCATCATTTAGTTTCCTCAAGTCTACACAGATTATGATCTCTCCTTTCTTCTTATCTTGGACCACCATAGGGATAATCCATTCTGACTCTTCAACAGGTTTTATGATTCCTGCTTCCAACATTCTGTCTAATTCTATCTTGACTTTCTGCTTATACTTGGGATTCAATCTATAGGGTCTCTGTTTGACTGCCCTTGCATCTAGTTTCAGGGGGATCTTCATTTCTCCCATGGGCCCTTTAATGCCCTTCATTTCAGTGAAATTGGTTGGGAACAAGTCCTAATATTCATGCAGTCATTCTGTGATCTTATCAATAATGGCATCATCCCAGTAATCTCCCACGTTTGTGATCTTAGGTGTTTTCTCCATTCCAATGTTAACTTTATTGATTTTGATTGGTTGTCCAATAAAATCTAGTTCAACTCCTGGTCCTTCTATATCTCTCTACGCTTATGTTTCTATGATTTTCACATTCCTAGGATCATCGTCTTCATCAGAATTGATATTGTAACAACCTTGCAATTTATGAAGAGGTGCAGTCCATTCATCCTCTTCTTTCTCAACAGGGAGGTTATGTGCCTCCTCAAATACTTTATGTCTTACAACTTGTAAGGCTTGATCGACTGTGGGGTACTGACTTTCAAATAAAAATGTAGCTACAAGGTTCTGATTCATACCGTACCAATCTGCGATGGTGAGGCACAGTTCTTCTTGAAGATACCAATTGATAAGCGTTGTGTCCAAAGTGTTAATGAATTTATGCACCCATTGTTCTTGTTCTAGGCTTCCTCGCAACTTCTCACATGGTCCTTCGGATAGCTCTGACCTATGTATCGAACCTTGCACCCTTCGAATTGGTCCGAAAAGCACACTGTCATTAAAGTGAGACATTGCACCCACTCCGCGATGTTATTCTTATGTGCTCCCCACCATCTCGTTGGTGTTTCTTTCAAGGCCTCATCCATCTCCAACAACCTCTATTGTACTAGTACAATTTCTTCAAATTCCAATAAGAATGTTTCTAAATGATTCAAACCATCAAATGTGGGCAGGTTACTTACTTTTATGCCAATCCAGTGAAGTTCTCTGGTCAATCTGGCACATCTTCGCGTAGAAACTTCATACATCTTGCTCTGCCAATTCTCCAGTGCTTCTTCAGAGTCTGACGAGCATGCGTTGTCACTTCTCCAGCTTAAATTCCCATATTATGTAGGATTAATGTAATCCTACTATCTTGCTATCCGTTTATATATATTCTCCAACTTGTATGTGCGGTCTTCTTCTCTGATAGGTTCTGTGTATCTACGACCTTCATCAGGATCAAGAGGTGCAATGACTCTAAGGCCATCACCTTCAAAAGTCATTCATCTCTTCTTTAAGTCAACAACAACGAAATTGTTGAAAGTCCAGTCAATTCCTAATAGTGCAGGATAAGGACAACTATCATCAACTATCTCAATCACTTCGAAGTCTACAAACGTCCTGACCCCGTCGATGTCCATAGGGACATGCTCCAGTATTCCAAAAGGGCTTACTTCCTATTGATTAGCCATCCTGAGCCTGATATGGGAATAGATCAACTTAGGCTTTCCCATCAGTGCCCAGGTCTACTTCGTCATAACATTGACTTTTGACCCTAAGTTGAGGACCACATAATCTATGTAATAATCTCCAATCTGAGCATTAAGGTGCAGTTCCTTATTTTTCCTTCTCTTCCAAGATACTTGATGTATTTATTTATTCAGTAGAGGATCTACCTTCCCTATCTCATATTGTCTAATCAAATTTTGTAGTTATTGAACAACTATTTCATCCTTAATCAAATTAATGCAAGTACATAAGAATTCCATAAGCTTGCTTACCTCTTTTCCTTTTCCAGGTGCGACAGACTGATCAAATGTCATAGGCATCGCACATTCTCTCACTTTTGGATGTGTTTTTTATGAAGAAGCCTGATCTCTTCCAAATTCTCTTCTTGCCTCTTCAAACGTCTGCTTCTCCTTCCTTGGATCAAACAAATGTATCCTCTCTGCAGCTCTTCTGACCCCTAATTATTCTGTAGTATTTCCTGGAGTCACCCTGTCTTCTCTTGTAATAATACCTCCTCTAGTTATAACAACGACTCTGGGATCCTCTCCATGAGGTTCTGCTGATATTAATTGGACCTGTTGGTTTCCACCCTGTCTCTCCTGGATTTTAGCCAGTAATGTTGGACAATATTCAATCACATGTTTGAATGAGTTGTAGTAGATGTAAGTAGTACAAGGGTTCTGACAGTCCCTTTTCAAGTGACCTGGATGTGCACAGTTATAACAAATGATCTGACCTCGACCTCAACCCATGCCTCCTCCTCATCCTCTTCCTTTGAATCACCATGATGGTTGAAGTTTCCTCTTCCTGGGGAATTAAACTACTTAGTATTTCCCTCCTGGTGCATTTCTCCTTGAMYATTATATGTATCTCTTGAACGTTCATGCAAGAGGTCATAAGCCCTACAATCCTTCTCATCATGCCTCACAAATTTACAAAATGTGTAGTAAAGATTTGTAGGTGTCTGGACATATTTTTTCATGTAATAGAATTCACTAGGGCGATGTCTATTTCTACATACCTCACACCAGGGTAGAGTAACCTACTTCAAAGGGCTCGGATCTCCAAACACCAAGTACTCACTAAATAGGGGACAGTGGTCCTTGTCATGGCCCTATGATTTGCATCAGATACACCAAATGTCTTCTCTTTTATCTTTTCCCTTTTCTTTCTTCATGTCCTTGACCTACAAAGATAAGCTAGTTAGCTGACTCAAAATTCGACTCATACCTGAGTTGAATTCTCCCATAGGGGTTGATTCTAGTTTCATGGTGATCTCCAATGCCTCAGCCTACGAAGCAACCTTTTGTTGCATCAAAGGAACTTTGATGTGTGGTAGGAGGGAAGCAATGAACCATTCCTTGTTCTACTCATCTAGGATTTGAAAAATCAAACGGTCTATCAAGGTCTTAAACCTCTGATCAAACTCCCAAATAGGTTCAGCTACTCTCTGCTAGATTTCCTTCAGTTCTGTAATGCATTGCGACTCCGACTTGGGTTTCTTGAATTTGGTGGTCAATGCAGTTTTAATGTCATTTAGCGGTTTAGGCTGTGTAACTCCTTTAACAAAATTAATGTACCATCTCAGTGTGAATTCTCTTAGGGTAGTACTAAAATAATCTCTCTTAACATCTTTGTCAGTGGCATTCTTAATACTCCATACAAATTCGCATAAGAACCAATGTTGATCAGGATCTTCAGATCCATCTCCCCTAAAGGTGGGTAACCTCATCTCATCTGCCATAGATCTTCCTAGATTTCTTGACTGAGTATGCACTGAACATCTTGTAATAGTGCTCTGAGTGCTCTGATAACTCTAAGTACGCTGGTTACTTACTGATGCTAAAACAACAGGAGGAGTAATAGTACTTACTTCGATGGTAGGCACAGTCCTTGAAGTTACTGATTCTTCCCGGTGAGGTTTTTCAGTCTTCTCTTCCTCTATCCTAGTGGACTCTGAATGTTCCTCGTTCACTAACTCTTATTATTCTCCATTGTAGAACCCTTCATCCTATGCCAGTGGTTTGTGGCTCTGCTCAAACAGGTTCACCAGAGGGACTTCTCTAAATGCTCTCCCACTGCGAGTATGTACAACCTCTATATTGTTGTCGCTGTCTGAGTTCCTGAACATTATCTTTTCAATATAACCAATTACTGTATCTTCAATATGTTCTTCTCATACAATAGCATCTTGATCTTCAACTTCAAAAAGCGTAAAAATTTTCCTCTAGGCCCCTTAAAGAAATATATCTTTGCTTGGCTATATGACTCTACTCTGTCAATAGAAAACTAGGTAATGTACCCTCCAATAGTTCTATCAAACTAGTGATCTACTGCTCTTGACATGGCATTATCAACTCTCTTGACCTTCTTGATCAGCGCCGACATCAAAACCACAGGTGGTCTAGATCTGATTTCAAACTAGGTATCTGCTAATCTGGCTAACCACTTTTATAGCTCCTTATGAATTACTCCAAAGAAAATCTCATGTATATCAGTAAATATATACCTTCCCAATCAGTCTATTTCTTGTTCTTCTATCCACTTCTGAATCTCTGTCTTCGATGGAAACCTCCTTGACATTCCCTCGAGAATATCCTGGTCCTGGCAACAGAACCATTTGTTGGCACAGGCGCAGACCCAGGGTTCAACTCTAACAGCGCACCAACAAGCCCTAACTACTGGCCCTTTCGAAAATACCTGCGGATCAGATGCAGTCTCACCTGAAGTAGAAATAGGGGGTTGCAGGACACATGTGTCTACAACCGTAGGAAATGCAAAGTGGATCCAAAACATTAGCACACAACAACTAGATATTATTTACCAACTTAACCCTACTTCGCACAACTATATCTCAGATCTAGCTCAATAATGCAATAACAGATCAACGAGAAGAAAATAACACAACATCAACCACAGAGGACAAAAATATATACGTGGTTCACCCTCTCCCTAGGGATACGTCCACAGAACTATGTTTCTTTATATATTATGTGAAAACATACAGTTCTATCTATGCACTTGGATTGAAGATCTTTCTCTCTCTCTCCCTTATTTATCTTCCCTCCCTGCACACCCAGCTGCAGGGTTGATCTTTGCACCCAGCTGAATATCTTACAATACAATAATTCTCTCACACAACACTTCTCTCCCACACAACAGTAATCACTCAACATCAACAATAATGACGAACAATGACCAACCTCGAATGGACCTTTTCTTACTCCTCTTGATCTTTATTTATATATTACAATGACTCTCATACAACCTTAGACCAAAACCTATGTGTCAAAACCATAAATACCAAAACCCTAGGTGTCTAGAACCCTAGGTCCACTTTGACCCGCGTTTTCAGGGCTTCTCCAACCTGTATTTCCTTATTTCCCGCGAAGTAATCCAAAACATCCGTTGGTGGCTTTTTCTTCTTGCTGAGTTGTCCATGATCCATCTTTCTTGTTGATTTGTCTTCCTCGATATTCTCATTCAACGTCTTGCTTTCTCTTACTTCGATCCTTATTTTCTATTTCTTTGACCACTTCGACCCATTCTCAGTCAATTTGCCTTACGCGTAGTTTGTACTTCACCTTTCCTCTTCCTTATTCTTCGGTTTCTTTCGTAATCCATAACCAAGGGCCAACAAAATCTTACTAGGAGCAAAGTTCCACAAAGGAATCTGGAATATATGGGGCTGAGCCCACTTGGGATTTTTTTGTGGATGTGGTCAAGGAACAATACTACCCTGTTGATAACTATGAATACCAGTACATGAGATGGACCACACTCTAGCAAGAGAAGAGACAAACAGTGTTGGAGTTCACAAATACTTTCCATGCCTTGCGCACCAAGTTGGGTATCAAAGACTATGAGCGACATCTGATTCTGAAATACCGTGGGGCTCTACATAGGTACATCCAAACCGAAATGAATTTCCTAAACATCTCATCATTAGGAGATGCCTATCGATATGTTGTCAAAATTGGGTAGAAATTTAGGCACCAGAACAAATGGTAGTTCGGGTCTGCAAATCCGCAATAACTAAAGCATGGTAAAGACGATCCTAACCAACAACCTCCCGACAACTAGTCCAAGACAAAGGAAAAGAAGGGTAAAGCAAAGACAAAGAATGACACTGGAAAGTGGTGTGACTTCCACAAAATCCCCTGGCACAACACCAATGAATGTCGCTTGAAAAATTCATTGGTGGCTGAGGTCAAAGATAATGAGACGAACCCTGATTCGGAATTTGATCCAGAAAATATTGAAAATAAACATATCTTCGATGCATACCCCACTGTTATTGTCATGGCCACAACAATTCAACCAGAAGAACCAGTAGATCCTGAAGAGGGGGAGCACCTCTTCCATTCACATATGTGGGTGAAGGGGACCCCATTGCATTTCATTTTTGATAGCGGTATCCAGAAGAACCTCAGCTCAGTTGAGATCATCAAACATTTGGGGTTGTTTACAACACCACACCCGCAGCCATACAACATTGGATGGCTTCACCAGGGAAGAGATCTCGATGTCAGCCAACAATGTCTCATATCCTATGGCATCCAACCCTTCAAGGATGAGGTAGTGTGTGATGTTTCCCCTCTTGATGTCTGTGATGTTTTTTTGGGCCAACCATATATGTTGAAACGTCATGTTGTTTATGAGTCTCGACCTCGTAGTGTCATTATTAATATAGGGGGTCATCTCTACAGAATACCAGAGGTAATTCCGACTAATGTTCCACCAAAATAGTGCCACGAGGTAATCTCTCATACTGAAAAATTCATTCTCTTCACATTATGTTCAAAGGATGCACAAAAGGCCACTACAACCACTACAACCTAAACACCTTCTATCCAACAGAAGCAGATTTTAGAAGCAAAAGAAGGTATTGTTTCTTCACCTAAAATGGTGCTTATACATTTCCCCATAAATCCCAGAGAGAATAGGTTGGTGGAAAATATCCAACACTGCCAACAACAGGTTCATGACAACCTTCCATAGACCAATTAGCGCAACATCTCCAACAAGGCACGCAGCTTACCAAGATTCAAATTCAGAAAACACTTTCCCCTCTTCCCAGGGCACTCAATACAATGGATACCATTTCTTCCTAAGGTGGGAGGATTGATCCCGGTGGATATTGGTGGCCACCCACTTGTTCCATATTCTAGCTGGCTCATCTGGATAGTCTTCAGTTCAACACGTTTCTATGTAATGGGGACATTTATTTGTAATTGTGGGTTTTGCACTTACAGGGTTGTCTTGAAGCCCTACACAACATCTAGGTGGATATTGGTGGCCAACCACCTATTCCAACTGGCTTATTTTGGAAGTTTTCATGTCGGTACATCTTTTTATACTTCCAAAGTCATGTTGGGCCTCTAAAAAAAAATTTCTTGGCTTTCCACAATCAAACTGTAGACAAAGTCAAAGTTTGGAAACATAATGTGTAGTTCTCTAAAAGACCTTTCCAACGGGCTATCACATGCCTAAAATGGAGATCATATTTAAAAGTTGTGACCCCGAGAAGTTAATGTACTAACTTACCCCAACAGGGCCCACATGAATTTTGGCGCTTCATCTTATAGGGTTAGGTTTTTGGATGTCTAGGGTTTTGGAATTCAGGTTTATCATAAAAAGTCCTTCAAAACCTCATTGTAATCATCTTCTTGCGAATGAGTGTATCCATCACATCTCTTCTCAGAGATAAATATGCTACCATTCTAACGAGGCTTGCACTCTATATTTTTATAGTCCATGTAAATTTCTTTCATTAATATAAATCATGCATTGTTGTATTTCTCTGTTTCTGGAAATTTTTATGTGTATTTCATTGTAACATCTCGGCTTTCATTTCGTTTTGAAAATAATACGAATCACCATTTCTTCCTCTCGCCCAATTCTTATGCCCGGTGAAGGCATAAAATATTCACCTACAGTAAGCAAATACTCCAAAACAACAAATAGGCATGGTTGTTGCATCCAAACCATAAAGGCTTGAGAGTTTGTCTTGACTCTCCAATCCATAAATAACATGGTTAGTTGAGGAATGTATGATTTGGTTGGCCCCCCAGATTCATTATGATGACCATAAACCTCAACATTTGTCATAGACCCAAGCATTAGGTGCATCTCATGCTTTGTACTAGGTCATAGATCCAAAAATGACAATTTCGATAGTGTGACATAGATACATATTTCTAAGATCGATGAAATTCTATATGAAATAAAAAGTCCTTGTAGATCCAAGTCTCGCGGAACTTTATAACAAACAAAATAGAGCACGAATTTCAAACTAATCCGCAACTATATTTCTGGAAAATATCAGTTAAATGAATCTATCATATCTCTCATATCCTTCACAATTTTAGGAAATTGTCAGCATATAAATCCAAATGGGCTCGTCCTGCACAAAACACATGTGGAATATTTTCAATATTCGCCTTAATTTATGTGAAATTGACCCCAAAAAACTACATCTCTGTTTTGGGATGGGAAACGGACCGAGGATATTTTTCACAATTTCAAAATTTGAAATGAAAAATAGTTTCAAAGAGTCATTACCTTCTAATTAATTTTACATGTAGCCCAAATTAATTTCGTTGAAAAATTTAAATAGAGTTGATATTAATTTCAATGTTGTTTCTGTAACTGATTTTATGCTATGCATCCTGGAAATATTTCTAAAGAATCTAAAGAATCTGAAAATGTTGGTGAAGACTCTGAAGATGTTGATGAAGAATGCTAGTGAAAAATCTGAAGATGTTGATGAAGAATCTGAAGAATGTTGGTATTACTAATAAAGATTCCCAAAATTTTGAATTTCATGACAATTTTGATGAAATTCACAAATTGTATGAATCTTATGTTGCATGCTAGCTTAGGAATGAGTTAATAACTAACACTTTTGCTGGAAGAATAGCTACATGCGACTTTTAGTAGCTACAAAAAGTACCTGCTGCTGTAGAAATGTTTGTAATTCTAGAAATTAATTTTTTTGTAAAACAATTTTAATAGTAAACTCTGAATTTTGAATTGAAATATCTGTTCTTCAAGAAATCTAGCATGTTGTACTTATAAAACTCTGAAAACTTGATCAATCATCCTAATGCTAAACTTATTTATGAAGAAAACCATAAAATTCGAAAATTGTTGAAAACTTCTGGATTTTTAAATCTGAATGTGTGTGTGTGTGTGTGTGTGTGTGTGTGTGTGTGTGTGTGTGTGTGTGTGTGTGTTTACAAAAACTAACATTATGGAGGAATCTATAGCTATCACTAGAATTATGCATGATCTCTCTTAATCCAAGGATTCCAAGAAATAATAGCTATTGTTGACTTAAGTCTCTTGGGTGCTAAAAGATTAATTTATTTGCATTGGAAGAATTGGGGTAAGACTAAATTTCAGTCCTCTATTGGATCATGCTGCCAGAGAATTTTTAGAACAAGGAAATAAAATGTTGCTAAACCAACACTTCACAAAAAACTTATTGAGAGCTTTTCCATCTAGTAGAAATATCATGTCCTAATGATCCAAGACACTAATTTTCACAGTTAGACTTATTTCTCTTTACTTCTTCATTTATTTATTTATTACAATCTCCTACTCTTATTAGAAAAGGAAAGCTTATTTTCAAGTGTAGGAGTACTTCCAATGGAGCCATGTGCATAATAGGATTACAAATGAACTCATATTCAAATTTGAAAGATAATATTTGATATATACAAGAACATGAGGAACCGATCAATCTTCTTGATTTAGTGCCAAGAGATGTTGGAGGATGAAATGGTGCCCTGGCCTAATGATTGTTTGGAGCCATTATTCAATGTAGCCAATACTCCTTTGGTTATCTTCTTCATCATTACTATTGGATTCCATGTCCTCCTTTTTCATACCCCCTGGATCTTCAAACATTTGGTTCTTGCACAAAGCATATGGGTACAAGCTTGCAAGAAACTCTTCAATCTCAAGTTCCATTGCTTGCTCTCTATCATATATTGTCCATCGCTCTTTGATCTCTTCTCCAAATTGATAAGGAGAGTCAAGGAAATATTCTAGATCTTTTTTTTTCTCATGGAAATTTGTCTCCTCTATCCCTTTATGAGATGCATATATGTTGTTAATGGCTATCAGTGTTTGTGCCTCCTGAGATGCAAAGATGTTTCCTTCTACTACTAGGATTTGAGAGATTTATTGGAGTAACATATTTATTTAGTCAACAACTCTTGATCATATTTGAAGGTTCATTTCTAGTTGATAATCCCTATCTTTCACATGGATTAGTATATGGGGGATCCTTTGAGTAAAAAACTAGAACTTCTAAAAAACAAAATTCAAGGTAAAGCATGTACTCATACACCTAATGCTACTAAGACATGAGTATATTTCCCCTTTCCATGCATCGAACTTAAATGAAAGGACTGAAAACCAAATTACCAATGCATATTCCCTTTAGCATCTCCCCAGCAATGGCACCAAAAGTGTTAGGAAATTCAATTTCTTAAATTGTTGTCCATTAAATTGTCAACCAAGGAGCTCGTAAGATTGTGAGATGCTGGAAAAATATATGCAGGAGTTGGAAACTAATTATAATATAAGAAAGTTGAATAAAAAAATGAAAGAACATGAAATATCAAAGGATATTATGTTGTAGGTTCAAGTCCTATGGATTCTCATCTATCTCTTGGATTCTCAGGGTTAACAAACATTCATATCTTTGATGCACACCACACTCGACTGATCACACTTGAAGAAATGAAACTACAGAAATGAAATTGTGGAAATAAAAGGATTCAGAATTCAACTTTGGTCACTGGACTTATATTTCAACCATTAACCACATTCCTTTGGTTAACAAGAAATATCATCAACGAGTTTTGTGATCACTAAAGAAACTCAACCTTCAATGCCTAAATCTGTAGGGAAACCACACTTGCAGAAATGAAAGAGAATAAAGAAATGAATAGGAAATGAAATGAGTAGCTACTGAAATAACATCACACAACAAAAAAGAATCTATTTGGTTAGCATATACCCCCTCCATCTCTTGGTATATGATTCCAAGAAAGAATACAATCGAGAACTCTTGATCTGCAAAAACAATCTCTTTATTCCAACATCAAAATAATTGCAATGATCCTTCCCTTCAATATGTAACTCTATGCGCTAACCTCTCCTTCAATTATCTAACTATCTAACTATCCAAAATGAATGACATCCTCTCATATTTATACATATAGCTTCTACTTCACAAAAGGAAAAGGAGTTACAACAAGATGAGATCAAATCCTAAACAAGTGGATCTGCAACCAACAAATCTTAGATTCAAAATATGTGGATCTCTTCAACATAAAATCTTGGATTTAGTTTAAGGTTGTTTGAAGAGGATAATAACATCATGCTCCACGAGATCCATGTTCCCAAATTCATGGATATGGGTCACAACTTAGTCAAACCACTTAGCTACATAAATTGCAGGCTAGTTACCAGAATGACCAGTTTTGGAAATCTCAACCATATGCCTCTTGTTTTGCACATTTTGTGTTCATTTCCAATCACCTAAATGATCCTATTCCACACAAAACCTATATTTTATATTTTTAAGATTCCTCTTCATCTGTTCAGAAATGACATGGAAATTTTTACTACCATAACTTCCAACAACTACTGAATTACAAGTTAGGAAACCACAATATCTACCCTAAGTAATCATCAAAACATGGGAAATCAACCATTTTAGTGTAAGTATGCCATGTGAGGCTCATATATGTTAGAAATGATCAAATGCAAAAAAATGAGTGATGAAGGGAATGAGGATGAATGGGTAAATAAGATGAAAAATGTCTAAATGGCATCGTAAAATGTGTTATTTCTGATGTCCAACACTCTTCCCAGGAATAGTTGGGGTTGCTTCTATTGTCAAGTTTATTCATCCCATGCTCAAATCAAAATGCTCATGCACTCCAGCGATCTACCACTCTTGGGGTTCTTTCTATTCGAGCTCTTGGGATTGCTCGTGTTTCACATCTCTTCTCTCTTCTTTTTCCTTTTAGCCCACTCCAATTTATGGATGTCGGGTGAGGGATTATGGGTTTGCATTCATCATGTAGTCTTCCCTCTTGATTCTAGAGTGTTTTCCCTTTCACTTTCCTTCCTCCTTACTTCAGAGATTATTTTCTTCGGTATGTTCGAATTAACTTATGTCATCTCATAGATCATCCATTCCCCCCATTGTTGGACCGACTCACTCAAAGTCAGTGATTTTAGCATGCTTGCTATGCTAATTTCTTTAGGAAATAGTCACATGCTTCACGTGTATCCTTGCAGTTGGATTCCAAGAATTCTTCCTAGTCGTCTTTCTTTTTATCCCAATTACAATTTGGTAGAAGTGTACTTAAGAGAGGTCGGTATTCAACGATATATCTGAGTCCTTTATCTAGAAAAAAATTGTGTAGTAAAGATGGAATAGTACAAAGGAAATCGTCGTGCATATCTATGTAAAATTTATCTTTGACAATTTTGATTGATAATCTATCCTTAATAGATTGTTCTTCAATATAGTATTGTATTATTATTTCAAACAACTCGTTTATATTTGTTCGACCTCTGTTGGTTATTTTTAGCATTAACTGTTCATTTGGAGTTAGTTTGCGCATTACAAGGTCAGTTAAGGTATTCAAATAATACTTCTGGAATGGCTTCAAGGAATCATTCATGAGTCTCTATGAATAATTGTGCTCGAGCTTTTGCCAACATCAGTTGGTTTCTCCTTACGTAATTCTTTATGTACTTGTTGATATTTTTCTCCCACCACTCCCGTATGTCTTCTAGGATTAACATCTATGAACACATTATTTTACATGCTCGAGTTCAAAACTACAGATAATGGAACCAATGTTGTAATCTAAGGGACAGTATGTAGGTGTTACCAATAGTTCTTTAAACAAGGCAGTATATACAACACAATACTATACATACATACACATAGACATAGAAGGAAGCATACACAAAGTAGTAGGAGAACCAACAATATGCACTTTATTGTGTACAAACACAACTCCATTTCCTCTATTACATAGCCACATATATACTTGTGTGTTCAGTTATACGGAAGTTACAACTTCTTAACTACCTTGGTTTATTGACCCAACTGGCTAGTCGACCGACTCACATACTCAACTTAGATAGTCGACTTAAATTACATATCTGACTTGGTCGATTGTCGAGTCTAGCCGGTAGGGATGAGTAGCCCATACAATAACATGTATGGCTACTACAAAATCCATCCTTCTCTATTATTCTCTCAAAATACCACTCCTAAGTGCTCTAGTCAAATATGGAACAAATACAATGTTAACTAATGGAACCCCTTCTCTTACTATCATCCTAGTACTTAACATAACTTGATAGCCATATATGGGTAGGAAATTTACTTCTTCAACCCTCAATTGTGATAATTTTTTTGGACCTTATAGAATCTTCTTGAAATTCCATACCTTCTAGCCCCATATGCGTTAGTAATGGGGGCTGACATGGCATCCACTCGTACCATGGTGGTCAACTTGCAGGAGGCATAAAGGTTTCATATGAGCTTCGATTGACATGATTTTTTCACCATCGAAAAGGTATCGATGTGTAGAATATATTCAAGGGGTATTAGCTAACTTTGAGAAAAAAAATTACCCCCAAAAATGTCGTTTTATGCCTCAAAATGGATATGGAAGGAATCAAACCCCAATTTTCCAAATTGGGACCTGCTATTAAAATGACCTTGCAAGTTGATTCCTCTTATTTTTTCCACTCTAAAAGCAACATCAAGATAGATGAGAAATAATATAATGATCTAATTCGGATCATAGCTCCCCATTTAGGGAGGATTTTGGTCCCCAAAATATTTACTATATGAGGTGAGGAAATATTTCCTCTACCTCCTACCTGGACTACCACTTTTCTTTGTCTGGAAGTTTTCCTTTCAACCCAATCTACCAAAGGTCATGATTCCCATATCTTGTAGTTCTAGACTACTTCTCCAAAATTGTGTCCTCTTCCAAATTTGAGTGATCATCTAGTATTAATTCCTCTATGGAATGGAGCACTTTCTCATCCTCCTAATCCAACATGGAAGGATCATAGAGTTTGTGTTAGAAAAATAGGATCACGGAGAAATAAAATAAAACAAATGCGGAAATAAAACATAGAAGATACACAATACAATAGAGACACAGATATATGTGGTTCACCTAGTGTGGGCTATGTCCACCAGATAAATTTCCAGGTCCTTCCTTATTATTATCCAGCAAAATAAAGGGATACAACCTACAACAAACCTGTTGTAACTTCCTCTTTTTTCTCTCACAGTCTCCTCTCTCAGAATAAAATGTTCGTGATAATACACAACCAAAATAAAATTCCCTCATAAAACAAGGTTTCCTTCTAGGGAAAAAATCCCTAAAAATAAATTCTACAGTAAGATTTGCGACCTTATAATGAACGGTCCAGATTGACTTCAAAATTAAAATATTTTACAAGGCAATTTTTTTCCAATATTTTGCTTTAGAGTTGCTACCCCCGAATCCCCCTCCAGGAGGGGGCTACAAAAAGTTTTTCTACCCCTCCTGTATCCCCCTAGAGATAGTTTTGGGGGTCCAAGCACGACTGAAACAAACCTATGAATCAGGAAGTTAACCAGGCTCCACAATCAACAGATTGAGATTCTCCACATTCACTAATTTGTAAATGCGTTTGTATGGGGGTAGACTAAGTCTGTAAGTGTTGTCTCCCACCTTCTCCAATATCTCAAAAGTTCCATATCACAAAGCCTTTATATTCTTACCAAGATCCTATAGTCTTTCCTTGTTTATATGTAACCAAAATCTGTCTCCCACTTTGAATGAGTTCTTCGGTCTGTGTTGATCATGTCTGGCCTTGTATTTTTCCCGTGACTTCTTCAGTGTCTTCTGTGATTGCAAATGGATTTTCCTAATACTCTAAAAAAATTATGCTCTCAATGCATCTCCTGTGAGGTCCTCTCTTACTTCTCCTCCTTGTCCATATACAACATCCAAGGGTGAAGGTGGAAAATATCCAAAGCAATTTTCAAAAGGTGACTTACCAATAGAAGTGTGGGCTACTTTATTATAACATTGTTAAATGTAGATCATATTTTCATCCCAAGTATTCAGATGCTTCTAATTATAACCCCTCAAAATTTGTACCAAAGTCTCATTCAGGGATGATTTCAGAGGCTAAATTTTTCTCATGGGCTAATTTTCCATGGTTTTTCCAAAAACGAGATTCACTATTTTAAAAATGATTCGCCCAAATTCTATAGGATAAAATTATTTTACCTTAAAAATCGCCAAAATTTTATAAAAACTATATAAAATCCTTAGAGATTTGAATATTTTTACAAAAATATAGCCAATCATTTATAGTTGGCATATGATGGATTAGTAAGATTTGCCAAGGTTTCTACATTTTAAAATAAATTTCCATCCTTAAAATCATCCTTGGGACTCTCATTGACTACTTTTGTATGTCCATCTTGTTATCACCCCATAAATTATGGGAATCAACTGATGACTTGGATATTATCTGTATCTAGTGTTTTTATTGACAAATGATTTTTCATTCTGCAAATAATTTGAGGGAAAAAAAAAATGAAAGAAAAAATAGTAAAAGAAAATAGGGCATAAAAGAATTGAAAAGAAAAAGCCCCATGCAATAATAGTAACTTGGCCATACCTTTCAAGCATGGCCAAGTTCTTTTAAATTTTAATGTTGATAGGTTAGTGAATAAATCTGACTAGACTGTCTAATCCTGGTCAGATAGCCCATAGGTTAGATTAGTGAATAAATTTGACCAGACTGTCTAATCCTGGTCAGATAGCCCATAGGTTAGAGTAATTTCTTAACCCAACATTTTAATCTGGGTTAATTGTCCTAGGAAGATAGGTTAGCATGTAGGTTAGTTGCTTCATTTGCTTCACCACCCGTGAAACCAGATTGATGAAATGCTACACCATGTCTCCATTTGCCTAAGAATAGTTTAGACGATGTCCCCTTCGTGGTGTCTATGTGAAAAGATTGGGAAAAACCCATAAAATGCACTTATCCTAAGTTTTCCTGACACATACTTTTTCCCTGCTCCTGATTTATGTTACATGCACTTTTCAACGGTCCAGATCGTGGCGCCAAGATCTACGGCGCACAGATCATTCCGGACCCCCCGACCATTCTGCTTTTAATCGGGGGGGGTCCAGAATCGGTAATAAGAATCGCGCAGATCTGGATGGTCCAAGAACGAGCGCGTTGATCCACGACCCAAATTTGATTCTGGACCCCCTGTCCGTTATGCCTTTAATGGAGGGGGGGGGTCCAGAATGAGTAATAAATGACACGCTAAGATCTGCGGCCAGGAAACGGGCGCGCAGATCAACGGTTTACAATGGATTTCGGACCCCCCTTGATTTTCTGCTTTTAAGCAAAGGGGGGGGTCCAGAATGGATATTCCCTCCGACGGGCCCCTTGTCATAGGTGGCACAAATCTATTGGTCCTGAAGTCTTTTCACCATATGCCATCTGATAGCCTCCATCACTCAGGGACGTCATCCTCCACTGATGCCACTTGTTCCGCTTGTTCCCGAGTTGTGTCCCATCCCATAATTGTTGTCAGTCCCTGTTGTCAGTCCCTCACCCCTTTTCACTCATGAACAACCCCTTATTGTGACTTTTACCACCAATCCCGGGCCTCCACGTCACCCGTCCGTATGCTTTGGCCACCGTCACCTACCACCTCATCCCAAGTGGCCCGTTGTCCATTTATTACAGGATAACATACCAGTTATCCTGCTGACATGTCTCCCACGTCCGACTGACCCCAGTTTTGAATAAAACTACCGTTATTCATATTTCATTCGTTATTTGTCCATCGCACCAGAAAACTTACCTCTTATTCCTCCATTGCTTCCCCGTCTCCTTCATCCACGGTCAGTCGACCCCACTAACATATTGTTTATTGCAGGTATTGTTGCAGAGATGGCGCCAAAGCCAAGGCCAGTGGAAGGAGAAGAGAATCTTTTTCTTCCTCCTCCTGTTGACCTGGACAAAATCCCATTGGTGGATAAAGACTGGTTGATCGCAGATACCATTTGCGACTTCGATTTTTCAGACCTCCAGTCATGGCTCCAGGAAGTGTTCCTGGACCAGAGCGATGAGATTGGACTCTGGGAGTCCAATTTTCCCCTATACTTGTTTCCCCAGATCCATCACTTCCCCGAATTCGCCCTCAAATGCAAAGCACATTATATTCTCGACCAGAGGGCCGTAGTCTCTTCATCCGGAGACATCATGTTCTTCATCACTCCCAAAGATATTAACCAAATTATGCAAATCCCCCGTTCCGATTCCGTTTCCCCTTTCAGTCTAGAGATCCTTACAGAGTTGTATCAAAAAATGAATTTTCCCCAGAGAGCTCAAATATTCGAGTTGTTC
>ML785395.1:137158-158514 GCA_009831015.1 Picea engelmannii
TTCTCTTGGTGTAGAGGATCCATGGGCATTGCTTCCCTGGATTGTTGACTACTTAACCTTGTAACCCCATGTATGCAAAGAAAACAACAAGTGGAAGAATGTTGTGTATGTTTTATATTCTTTTCACGAGTAGTAGTGTCCACCTTCTTTCTCCTTGGGATACGTGTCACATTTTTGCCTTGTTTTTCGTGTTTCCTCGATTTTCTTGTCCATTGTTGGGCATTTTTTCGGCACATGGTTTTTTGTTGATGGTTTTCTATTTCTGGTTAAGGAATTAGGGTTTTTGACTAATCCAGGTCATTGGTTTAGGGTTTTGGTTGCCACTGGATCCTATATGTATATTGTATTGTAAACAATGTATGAATATAAATGAATATAGAATATGTTGGTTTTCCCAGTTTGGGTTTCCAAGGGAAAAATATCTGTGTAATGTTTGTATTTTCCATTGTATCTTTTTTGTCCTTTTACTAAAGATCTGTTTGCAGTAAATATTGTACAAGGTTAAAATCTACACTCCCCTCCATCAATCACATACCGCAAATACACCAAAGACTGTCGAGAAAACTCACATTTATTGAGTTTAACTAGCAAGTGGTGCTTCTTCAGAGTCTCTATCACCTGCATGAGATGTGATATGTGCTCCTCCCAGGTAGCACTATTAAATAGTGTATAATACAAATAGACTATAAAAAATGTATCTAGAAATGGGTGTAATACATCATTCACTAGTATCATAAATATAGGTGGTGCATTACATAAACCAAATGGCACAACAAACCATTCATACAAACCTTACCTTGTCTTGAAGGTGGTATTCCAGGTGTCTTCTTCCTTGACACGTACCTGGTGGTATCCCGATTTGAGATCCAACTTGGTGAAATATTTTATGTGTTGCAATTGATCTAATAGATCATCAATCCTAGGAAAAGGGTATCTATTTTTTAGCGTAATCTTGTTCAATGCTATGTAGTCAATACACCCTCACCAAGTCCCATCCTTGTTTGGTACAATTATGATAGGTGACCCACAAGGTGAGGTGATTTTTCGAATCACACCCTGCTCCAATAGTTGTTGCAACTGCTTCTTCAATTCATTTGCTTCGAGAAAGGACTATCTATATAGCCCAATATTTGACAATGGGGAGTCTAGAAATAACTGTATTCCGTGCTCCAATTCCCTCTTGGTGGTATCCTTTTAGGATTCTATAACACTCCTCTATATGCATGTAGAAACTCCTCCAAGTGATGTTTCTTCTCTTTAGTACACCCCTTCAGGGATGCCTTTATTCTTATTGACTCATCCTTGGTCTGATTTTCTCTGAATAAAAGTAAAACATATTTCTTACTGGAACTAATAAACTTCTTATCTTGGTTGGCACTTACCAATGAGATATTTGACTTGGCTTTATGTGCATTTATGATACAGGACTTCCCATCCTTGATTAGTCGATATTTATTGGCTCTTTGCATGCATATTGCATCCCTCATACACATGTAGAGGCTTCCAAACACTACTCCACATATGTCAAGAGGTACTACATCCAATTCCACTTCATCAATAAATTCAACACTTACAACAAATTTAATATTACATTTTTTTGTTACCTTGATCTTTTCATCATTGTTTATCCATCCCACTATTTGCAAGTCAAACTATTTGTTAAATATGGTTCTAACATATCATGATGTAAGGGATATGACACTAGTTGAAAAGTGGAGTAGAAGGAAACCCTTATTCAAATAGTTCTAAGCCTTTCGATGCATAATGTGGGATCATATTCCAAACAACAGAAGGAAGAAACTGGATGTGAAGAGTCATGCTTGTATCATAATGGGATACTCTGAAGAATTGAATGCCTATAGATTGTTTGACCCTATAAAATAGGAGATAATATATAGAAGAGATATTGTTTTGATGTGAATACCTTAGGTATTACAATGTTGAACTCTTCTTTTGTCTTTTTTCAAAATGGTCCAATTGAAATTCTAGGGAATTATGGATCTACTAATGACCTCTCAATATCATCAACTAGGATAATTGACCTCTCCATATAAATTAACGAGTAGTTGAAACCCCGTAATCGATTCAACTACAAGATTTGGGACCCCTTTTCAATATAGGAATGATGATCTTAGTATGGGAACTCCTCCAACAACTAGAGCTTTGTCTTCCCATATGAGTATCTAAGGTAATTGAATCTACTGGAGATAATCTAGGAAATATCATTGACTCAAGAGAAAAAATAAGTAAAAACCAACATGGTAGTGTTGTTCTAATGTCACGTGTGCTAGAGACATGTGATCCAAATACATATGCATATGCACATGGTCAGTCTAAGTGGGTTAATGTTACGATTTATAAGTATCATTCATTAATGAAGAGTGATACATGGGATTTAGTTCTTCAATTACAAGGAAAGAATGTGGTGAAATGTTGATGGGTCTACAAGACCTAATTCACATTGGAAGGCATTGTTGAAATACATAAGGAATTTTTGGTGGTGAAGGGATTTTCTTAGAAATAAGGTATTGACTATACTAAAACATTTCCATTGGTTGCGAAGATGAACTATCTTCAACCGATTCTTTCACTTGTTGCTTAGTTTGGATGGGAGGTAGATTAGATGGATGTCAAAAGTAAATTTCTTCATGGTGATCTCATTGAAGAAATCTATATGAATCAATCCACTGGTTTTGAGAAGGGAGGCAGTCTTGTGTGCCGACTAAACAAATCCTTGCATGGTTTGAAATATGCTCCTAGGGCATGGTATGAGAAGATTGATAGCTTTTTCCTCAATATCAGTTTCAAATACTTTGACTTAGATGAAACATTGATTATTTCATTGTATGTGGATGACTTAGTCATTGCTAGAAGCAATGTAATTTATCTTTGGGTTTGAAGAAACAATTTGCAGATATATTTGAAATGATTGATCTTGGTCTATTACATTTTCTTTTGGGTATCCAAGTCTTATAGATGGATAATGGTATCTTTATTTCTCAGCCTAATATGTGTTGAATCCTTTACAAAATTTCTTGATGGAAGATTGTAGACCCTATTCTACGCCTTAATAATCAGGAATGAAGTCAACCAAGGAGTGTAACTCTCCAAAGCCTTAATCTACACTCTATCAATAGCTTGTTGGTGGTATTATTTATTTAATACTCATCTAACCTCATATGTCCTTTTTTTTTATATGGTTTCTTAGTTTATGAAAGATCCAGGAGAAATCCACCTTAAAGCTGCAAAGAGAATTGTTCATTATATCAAGGGAACTTACCAACTTGGTATAAAGTGATTTTGTGCAAAAGTGAATTGGTTAGTTAGTTACATTGACTCAGATTGGGTTGGAGATGGAGATGAAAGGAATTCAATATTTGGTTATGTATTTCAACTCAACTTTAGACCCATTGTTTGGTCTTATAAAAAGTATAAGGTGGCTTCTTTATCAACCACAAAAGTAGAATATCATGGTGCAATGCATGTTGTCATATAAGTCATGTGAATTAGAAATTTCATGGGTGAAATTGGATTTCCAGTTGAGACTTTAATTGTGGTGTATTGTGTTAACCTAAGTGGAATACATGTTGTAGAAAATCTTATTTCACATAGTAAAATGGAGCATGTGGAGCTTCATAATCACTACTGGAGACATTTAGTACAAGAAGATGTTACAAATATTGTTTACTATAGGATAGATAACTAGGTTGTTGATATATTTATGAATCCTTTCTTAAAAACTAAGTTTGTGAAACTTCGGATTCCCTTGGTTTCAAGAAGTTGAAATTATGGGGAGGTGTGTAGAAGTAACTTAACCTCTTAAATTACTTGAACATTGTGATGATGGGGGGATTGTTGGAATAAAAAATCTTTGTAGGTTCATCATACTTCTATATATTTTGGAGATAGTCAATTGATATTCAACTAGGAGAGTTAAGTAGAGGTTGATTGAGTGGTCAATCAGGTGGTTGATTGAGGAGTTTACTAGGAGAAGGACTAAACAATTGACTGGTTCTTAGAACGAGGTAGAAATTGAGGAGTTAATTATGTACCTTAACTAATTTATGTGGATATCATCTTCCCCACTTCAAGTGAATTATTTACATATTGATTCTATATAATATGGCCCTATGGGTTTATCTATTAATGCAAAAAAATATCCAAACATGTGAATGTTTTGTGTATAGAAATTATTTGGTTTCTTAAACTTCCTTGTATGTTGAGATATGCTTGGTTTTGATTAATTGCAGTAACAATGTCTTTAGAAACCACCTCTATCTTGGAATACTATCTCTTTGATTTACCTAATCCTCTAATTATACAACAATCAAGCTTCTTTGAAATAACATCTTTTGAAAGTCCCCAATAAGCCATCACACCTCTTCACAATAACAACTTTCAAAGTCCTTGATAGACTATCAGGCTTCTTCAAAAGAGAATTTGATAGATAACAATGTGGCCATCATGCTACTTCCATAGAAGAGCCTAATTGAGCCACTTCAAAGATAGCACTGCAAAGTAATAGAGAAAGGTTTCCATGCCATTTGAAAGACATTTTCACACTTAGGAAAAGTAATTAATTCAAATGAACCTCATCCAAGTACAAAGGGACTATCGACCTATCTCAAAGAAATCCTTCAAAATAAAAATAATCAATGGTCAAAACGATCATTGCTCGAGTTAAGACTGTGAAACTCTAATTAGAGATGGGAATTGACCCAACTTTGATAGTAACACTTCGACGTAACACAAGAAAAAGGGGTCTCCCAAACCCATTCAAAGAACACTTCAAATTGAACATTGGAGACTCTTAAACCTAAAGGGTCATAAACTATTGATGGCATTTATCCCATAGCCATGCCATCAAACACGAGCAACAAAAACTATACATTTCCATAACCACTCTAATTCAAATGCTTACATGATATAAAATGCATAACAACAATTCAATTTAATTGACTCTAAGGCAATTTCAAATTCCATAGGTACATAAATAACTATCACAACAAGGTTTGTATATAAAACCATGCATTAATGAATTTCATCCTAATTCATACATGAGCAATATATATCTCAATCAATGAAATTGTCAACATGAATTCAAACATATATTTGGAACACTTATCTTTAGACAAGTTGGTCTAAGGAAACTATCTATTTGTAATCAATTTTCCACCCAAACACAAGAAATCCTTTATGGATTCCATGCCAAGAAAGGCCATGAGTCAACCAATATGAAGGAATCTAGTCCAAGACACTCAAGTCACTCACCCAACCTAGTGGCTCTTAGTTTCAACCAAGGAAATCACCACATAAAACTCTAGGTATCCATTTAACCAACCTATCCATGGCACTCCCTTCCATTTCCCAGTCAACACAAGGAAGATATTCCTTCAGGGATATTATTCCCTTTAGTTCTCTTCAATATGTGTTGATGGATTTGAACCTACTATTTTTTTCTTCAAGGAAACTTGATATAGTTTTGTCTTGGCTCTTGGAAACTAAATATACAACAATCTACAAGGAATGGGAATGGTTTCCTATCAACCCAACCTGTATGATTCTATGTATCCTTCCATTTATCTCTCTCTCTCTGGTTCATAGTATTCTCTTCCTTTGATCTCCTTAGACACTTCCAATCTCCAACGAAAAATTCTTCTGCATGTAGCATTAGAAAGTGGAATAATGGATGATAGGAGAGAATTCAGGTGAGTAGTTCAACATGAACAAATGAACAAGTCCCTTCAAATTTTCATGAAGAGAGGGCACAAGAAAAGAGATGGTTCAAATTTCTATGGGGATGGATTCTCTTCCACTCCTCGTAACTTCTACTCAACCCCTATGTCATCATAACTATAGAAGGTTGACTTCCCAACCATCCACAACCTTCATTCAATGATTGGTGGTTGGGGATTTTAATAAGGTACATGG
Organism: Picea engelmannii; assembly: GCA_009831015.1. Classification (NCBI taxonomy): domain Eukaryota; kingdom Viridiplantae; phylum Streptophyta; class Pinopsida; order Pinales; family Pinaceae; genus Picea; species Picea engelmannii. Next base: position 143,090 of record ML785395.1, read on the forward strand.
TGAAAATATGAAGTTTAGGAAACTTTTGCAACTTGGGATTATTTTTCATCCCCCTTGGACCCCATTTCTTCTTCCCCTTTAGTGGAATCATAGCCTTTCTTGTGCTCTCAACAACTAGCCTTGAACCTCTATATTAATTTTCAAAATAATATTTGCATCTTTAGGTTACCATGGGAAGTCTACCTCATGGTATGTATGAATCATATTTATTGAAAATACATGCCTAAACATTTGCTAGTTGGGATTTGGCTTTGAGATCCACACTAGGGATTCTTATAATATATTTACATCATTTACACATGGGTTCATTCTATCACATCACCATATCCATTTATTTACAATTTATACATAATATGATCCAAATCACCAAAAGGTCAAAACTAGGGTATTGCATCCCCCTTCCCCTTGGAATCACACCATCCTTGGTATAACGTAGCATTAGAAAAAAAAAAGGATATGCCTCTCTCAAGGTGCCAGGCTCTAGCTCCCATGTAGCATCATTAAGACCAAGGTGCTTCTATTGTACCTTTATCTATCTAGTGTCTTGGTTCTAGAGCATTGTTACCTTCCTATCAAGGATGCTCAATGGATCTACCTTGAAGTCTTCCTCTAGTTCCACGTGGATAATAGTTCAATCAATCACATGGTTATGATCATTTACATATATTTTAGGAAAATAAACATGGAAAACATTGTGAACTTTAATTTTAGTAGGAAGTGTGATTTTATATGCAACTGGCCATATGTTATCTAGGATATTGAATGGCCCACAATATCTCTATGACAACTTGGCACAACTCCTAAGCTTCAAGAATCTCTTCCTTGTCTTCACTTAGAAGAAAACATGATCCCCAACTTTAATCTTTCTATGCATCATATTATTATCTACATAAATTTTATTCATATCCTAGGTTTCCTTCATATTATGCCTAATCCCAACAACCTCTTGTTCCATTTCCTTGAGCATTTTCAACCCATGCACAATTCTATTCACTGGGTTATCCTTACTCACTAGATTTTTGTATCTTACACCTTATAAAGATTCAAATGGAATCATTTTCAATAATTCTCAATGCCAATTGATTATATGAAAACTCCACTAGGTGTAGATAATCCTCCCATTTGGATGGTTTATCCATCACATACATGTGAAGCATGTCTTCAAGCACTTGATTTACTCTTTTGGTCCGCCCCTCTATTTTTTGATGGTAAGGAATATTGAAATTTAGCTTGGTTCCCAATCCCTCAAAAATAATTTTCCAAAAATTCTAAATAAACTTCAAATTCCTATTTGATATAATTTATGTAAACATTCGATGCAATCTAAAACATTCTCTCATAAAAATGTTCACAATGTCTACTTATTTATGAGTAGACTTTATGTGGATAAAGTGATCAACCTTTCTTAACTTATCAACCACAATGATGATAGCATCATGTTCCATCACTATCTTTGACAATCCTATAATAAATTCTATGGTAAAGGTAAAGTAGTAAAGGTTGTAACAAACCTATTGGATGTCGATGCTCCGCTTTCACTTGTTGACACTCCATACATCTCACAATGTATTCAACATTATCATTTTTCATCCCAAGCCAAAAATACTACTTCCTTGATATAATGATCATATTCTGGTAGCTTGGATGGAATCTCATTAGTGATGATGGTTCTCAACTTTTCTAAGTTAGGAATATACATTTTATTCTTGTAAATAAGAAGTCCATCATCACTAGATAATAACCTTCGTGATTGTGCTTCACTTTCTCTTATTGCAATCCATCTTTCTCTTGGATGTAATGTTCATAAATAGAAAGGGAAACTATAACTCTTATCTTCAAATAATATTTACAAATGTTGATGGCTACCATATGCATCACATGCATATTTTCGTTGACTAAATTTGCAACCCTATTTTCCTTTCTTTTTATATGTTTGATTTCAAATAAATCTCATAGAGAAATTCCAACCATCTTGCTTGCATGACATTCAAGTTTGGTTGGTCAAACAAATACTTTAGTCCAATATGATATGTCATTATCATGAACTTCCCATGCATCAAGTATTGTCACGACATCTTCAATGCATGTATTATAGAAACAAGTTCCATATCATGAGTAACATATTTTCTCTTGTGTTCCTTTATCTTTATTAGCTTGTAATACACCACATGGTTATTTTGCACGAGAAATCCATCGAGTCCTTATCTACATGCATTTTTTCATACAATAGAATCCTTTTCTGGATCTGCAATCTTTAGAATTGGTGTGCCAATGAGGAGACTTTTCAACTACTAAAAAAATTCCTCACATTTTTGGGTCCATTCAAACTTATTTATTTTATTTTGCAAGGAACTTAATGGGTGTGCGATCTTGGAGAATACCTCAATGAATCTCCGATGATAACCAACAATATTTATTAAGGTTCTCACATCTATCACATTTCTTGGAGTGGGACAATTTGCAATGGCCCATTAATGTGACCTTAATAGTGAAGTTGTATTTTCTAAGTTTTGCATATGGTTGGTGTTATCTTGGCACTTGAAAAACCATTCACAAATTATCCACATGCTCTTATTCATATTTTTAATAGATTAGTATATCATCGAGGAAAACAAGTAAAAACTTGTCCAAGTATTTACTAAAGATACTATTCATGAGGCACATGAATGTAGCTAGTGAATTATTTAGACCAAATGGCACCACTAGAAATTCATAGTGACGATACCTTGTTGTGTAGGATTTCTTATGAATGTCTTCCTCCTTTACTATGACTTGATGGTATCCCCATCTTAAAATGATTTTTGAAAATACCTTTGCCCCTCTCATTTGGTCAAATAGATCATCAATCTGGGGAAATGGATACATGTTCTTAATTGTAACTTTGTTTAGTTTTATTGTAATCAATACACGACCTAAGAGTTTCATATTTCTTCTTCACAAATAGAATAGTTGCTCCCCACAAAAGCACACTTGTCTGAATGGATCCTTTCTCCAACAATTCTTGAAGTTCCATTTTTAGTTCTACCGTTTGTAGAGTTCTCATTCTATAAGGATCCTTAGATACTAGTTGTAACGTCCCCATCCACCAACAGGTCGGGCAATGTCACTTCATAAACATCAATATTTGTGTTTCTACTCTAATATACATATATATATCTAATGCAATTTTAACCAAACATAAGCATTATATTCATACACATATTCTTGTGGAAGCAACAATAATACATACAAATTTAACATATGATTTACGTTATGTTATCACACAACATAATGCAAAAATAACAGTAAAAGCATACATGTAGTAATCACTGGAAAAACCCATAAATATAATAGCATATATAAATACACAACCTGTAACCAAACTTGGAAATGGTACTTATCTTTTAATTGCAATACACCAACTGCGTGCAGGCCTTCCATGAACCTCCCAGCCTTAGACCTCGCTGCTCATGACTCTCAGCAGTGGGTCACCTCCGAGATGGGAATAAACTTCACCGGGAAAGGGATTCCTAGGCTTGGAAAGGACAACAGGAAATTTGCACAGTTCAACAGGAGGGATTTCCTCCAAGGAGCCACTTACGCCCAAAGCCCATAGAATCTCATTCCTTACACGCATGTCCCACCCCAGGAGTGTACACACCTTCATTGTCACACAGTCCATCGTCTGTCCACCTCCCTTCCAGGGATTCAGTAACAGGCTGGACAGGAAGTCTCGGAGTATTGTACCTGCTACTAGACTCCCTCTAGGAGAACTCACTTCCTCAGCACACTCTCTCACCTAGAGAGAGTTCCTCACAGGCCTGACAACCTGCCTCTTCTATATAGCTCCTAAGTCCAGCGGGTAACCACATCAACAAAATTGGGTATGGGATCTGGTAATGAAATTAAGACACACCAGTCCAGAGAAAACATGGGTAACAACAACAAAAGGCTAAGGCGTGATATGGCTCAGGAACTACGTAGTCGTGATGTGCTTCATAGGAAAAACGGTTAGCTTCCTAACACAGTATGTGCAGGTTTCAGAGTTGTAGAGGTCAATAATGGAGGCAATGTTGGTTGCGTGAAGTCTCTCTATCTCAGTCTGTGCATCAGTGGGGAGTATGGTCAGCATAGCGAGAATGGTGAGCCAACCCCCAATGAACTGACTTTCCCACCTAAAAACTGCATGTGCCCAGGTTGACACTTGTCCTCCTGAAGTTGCATGAGCTCCACTTAACACCCATTCCCTTCCCAAGGAATTTAGGACAACATAGGTTATGTCAAACCTTAGCCTCTAGGAAATAATAATATAATATTATTCTTTTAGAGGTAATCCCTCTAACTTAACCCTTATTCCTAGACTCTTAGCCCCTTCCCAATCCCTACCTAGTGGAGATTAGTCCCCCATAACTCTTTCTCTGTGGTCAGTCTACATGCAGAGATGTAATTTTATTAATGAAGTGAGTATTTACATATACAGAATCAGGCTCATTGGCCTTAGCAACTAGGCTCTCCAGCCTCATAAACACATAAGCCTTTCAGATTATAAACACTTAGCTCACCAGTCTATAAACATAATTACAATTTAGCAGGGGATCGACCTTGAGGTGTTACAATCCCCTCCCCTTATTTTTACATTGTCCTCAGTGCAACTTATTTACGCAACATCGACAAGATTTCCAAAATCTTCAAAAATATGTGGGTGCTCTACCCGCATAGCATATTCATGCTCCCATGTTGTGTCCTTGGGACTGTACCAGGTCCACTGAACCTTTGCAAGCCCTATGGCTCGATTCTAGAGTTGCTTTCTCTTCCAGTCCTATATGCACACCGGTTGCACTTGCAAAGTGCCTTCTTGCTCCACCCAAATCACATTCCAATCAATCCCATGATTAGCATCAGGTATATACTTCTTGGGAATTGATACATGAAATACATTATCAATAGTCATGGATGCAAGAAATGCAAGCATGTAAGCTATTGGTCCAATCCTTTCTAGGATTTCAAATGGCCCATAATATCTGGCTGCCAACTTGGAATAGTTTCACAGCTTCAAGGAGTTTTTGTTGGCTTTCACTTTCAAGAAAACATGATCCCCCACTTTAAATTTCTTGTGAGTTCTATTCTTATCAGCATAGATTTTTTTCCTGTCTTGGGCAACCTTCAAATTCTATTTAATCTTCAACATTTTCTCTTCCATTTCCTTGAGAAACTCTAGACCAACCACTTCCCTATCAGTTGTGTTGTCCCATCTTACTGGGGTGTTGTACTTTCTGCCATAAAGTGATTCAAACAAGCTTATCTTCAGTGATGCTTGATACCCATTGTTGTAGGCAAATTCTATCAAGTGTAGATAATATTCCCATTTACATGGTTTGTCCATCACATACATCCTTATCAGATCCTCTATCACTTGGTTCACCCTTTCTATTTTCCCATTAGAATCAGGATGATAAGTTGTGTTGAAGTTCAGATTTGTTCCAAACCCTTTGAATAACCCCTTCCAAAACTTTGAGGTAAAATTTAGGTCTTTTTCAAACACAATTGTCTTGGGTATGCCATGCAAGAATGCCACTTCCCTCATATAAATATCAACAACATCGGTTGCCTTGTGAGTAACCTTCATAGGAATAAAATGGGCAGATTTAGTAAGCTTGTCCACCACCATTATGATTGCATCATGCTGCTTGCTTGTTCTGGGCAATCCTGTGATGAAATCCATTGTCACCACTTCCCACTTCCACTGAGGAATGGTTAATAGATTCAGTAACCCAGTGTTGACGATTGAAATCGTCAACGAAGTTTTTCCCGAAAAGTGTTTCTAAAGCCTATTATTATAAAAACTAAATAATACTAGTAGGTGGGACCCCCTTGTAGATTGGATATCAAGTCTGGTCCTTAGTTGATTTTTGTGCTCATGTTCGACACTACTTATGTGGTTGATGAGAATCCTATTTTTATTAGTTGTGAATTGGAATTATGAAGTATTGGTTCTTATGTTACTACGGCATATGTTATTCATTTGTACCATTGCTATCTGTTCTTGGAACACTTGCACATAGAGATGTTAGTAATAATACATGAAAGACAGTTGGAAAAAAGAAATGACACATACAAACAATTGGAAAGAAGTAAGAAACAATGAAACAAATGCAAAGAGAAGAATTTAAACTATCCTACATACTATATTTCATGCATGAAAGATTTAATGATTATGGTTGAATCCTAGCTAGCAAGTAAATGATTATGCGATTCTATTGAGTTATATGGTTACTATGCATATGGTAGGATAAGATGTGGGTGACGCATTTGAGAAAGTGAAGGTTGCTAATGCTTATGCGATTTGTTGTATGGAACATGGTTGATCTGTTTTGTGGCATAAGTTAAGAGTATGATATGGTTGCGTGATTGATGGGTGATGGTTTCGATACATGTGATTAATGGTGTAATTGAAAGGCTTGTTGGCATGTACTAAGAAATAACTGGACTGCGAATGGAAGCGACGTGCATTTACTACACGTCACCTTTACTCCTTCTCTAGCCACCACCCTAATTGGGATATTGTTCATCCTTGTTGTTGTGGTTATGCTCTGATTTCCTAGAAGAGAGGAACCACTCGGCCATATTGTGTTTTAAGGTGCTTTGATAATAGGTATGTATTTTTTTGGCCATCCATGAGTCTGCTCTATTTATGAAATGGATATTGGATCAAATGTATGGGTTGTGTTGTCCTTAAGTACTGCAACTGTGAAAATTTGTGTTTTTGGAATGAATTGTTGGTGGCTTTCTCAGTGATAAATATCTGAAGTTACAGTGTATTGGGCCATCCTGGGTGTTGGCAGCCATAGGGGCTCTCTATGATCTTGTTGGTTTAGTTGGAGGGTTTTTATTGGTTTTGCTTGGCTAGTTTTCCTCACATGTTCGCATCACTATGTCCAGTCTCTGGATTTTATGAGTTTAATGGTTGGAGGCACTCTATGTCATTGTGTTTTGTTCACCTGGGCATTGGTTGATTTCACCACTAAAGTCATGAAATGGGTTTTTATGTTCTTACTCAGCCCTGTCATCACCTCAGTGTTGTGGTTGTTTGATCGAAGAGGCACGAGGGTTACACTCTGTGTGCGTTAAGTACCATTATCGACTGAGTTGGAGCCTCGTTCCTTTGTTGTAGCCCTCCTGTCTTGGGATTTGTTATCTGTCCATGAATAATTTGTGGTTCCCTCTGTGTATGCACCATTGGTCTCAGATGTTTTTCACCATTGAAGGGAGTTGGCTTTAGATTTTCTTGTGTTAGTCACAGTGCAAACCTTTAACTCCACAGGTCTGAGGGTTGACATAGAACACCAATGTGGCTTGTCGGGTTTACTGCTTGGTTATTGTTGAATGGTTGTGTATTGTTGACAAAAAATGGGGTACAAACTCACCCATTTGGCCATATGATGATCGTATTTTTTTGATATCTAGTCACTGCCTATGTTATTAAAATGGATAACCCTGCATTGTTAATTGGGTAGTCCAGATACATAGTCGATTTCCTTATGTTCGACAGTCCAGTATTGTTTTATTTGAGAATGTCACGGCCTCCCTCCATGTCAATGCGTGGGTATGCATGGTTGCCACAACATGTTTGGTTGATTGGTTGATACACAGGCATGGTATTTTTGCGCTAAGGATTATTTGGATTTTTGGCTTGGCATTGATTACAATTGCTTAATGTTGCTCACGCATACTGTGTTTGTGTGTGTGGTGTTTCTACACAACGAATAAATGGTCATGGTAACCGTTAGTTTCTTTTGGGGCCGAATGGTTATTGCAACTCGGATGATTGTAGAAAATCCATCCACTGCATGCGTTATGATTATTTGATTGCATAAGCCCAAGTTTTACACAACATGGTTGATTGCAGCTTGATTAAATTGAAGCAAATATTGTATTAGATTGATGGCTCAACACGATGGGTTGAGTTATTACTGTGACTGTGTGTTTGGTTTTGTAAAATGGGTATGTTTCATTGTGGTGTTTTGGGTGGTTTTGCACCGTGTATAATATGGATAGTTTGGGTTCCACACTTAGAGATAATCACATAATTTCAGCACGACTTGTTTTCTTTTCGATTATTTGTTTTATGAAGACAAACATGTTGTTGATACCTCGTCGTGATGGACAGACCAGCATGTTAGGGTCACATCGAATTGGGCTTGTACAATGACAGAATTACACTTTCATAATTGAATTATTCTGTGAATAACATGTGCTGGAATGGTGGCTATCGTCTGTCTATTTAAATAACAATCCTTGTTTTTGCAATTTCAATCTGGATTATTTGGCCATCCACTACATATGTTTAATGAATATCGTCGCATTTTAAATGACAGGCCCGACTGCAGTGACAGTATTAATTCATTATTATTTTTGAAACACAACTTTTAGGTGTATTTGTTGATTGAAGTAATGTGTGAGCAGTGATTGATTCTGATGGTTAAGAAAGTGGAAATGGCTACTATTATACATTGAGAATTTTTATAAGATGGAAATTGGATAAATAAAAGGAACATAACTCCCTTACAGATTGTGTAAAATGCATATTGTCTTGTGATGACTCTGTGTGGACATTTGATTGTGAACTAGCCAATACACAGTGATTGTTATGATCGTTTGGTTGGCGTATCTCCTTTTAACAGAATGGCTATATGGATCACTTGATTAATTTTGTGAACAATAACCTCTCTCATTCCCCTTCATTAATTCACCTTTTTCTAATTACAAACCCATCACTTTCCCACATACATTTGTTTTACTCCTTGTTCCAAAATTGATTACAGTTAAGAAAAAAAAATTGTTGAAACAGTTGGCAAGCGCAGTGTCTTGGTTGAACTACAATGATGTTTTCTTTGATTTGCAGTTGATTGTTGTTGTCCTTGAGTAGTAATCATATTTTCCCCCCCTCATCGTATCATGTTTCGCTCAATACAAACCCCTCACATTTCCCAGGACCCTTTATTCACCCCCTTTTCACTGATGAACAATCAAACAATTTGTATGGATTGGATTGCAAGAGTGTGATACATTGTTGAGACAAATCTATTTCATATTTTTAAGATTTGTCATGTATGGTTATTTAAAATACTATTTTCTAATCAATCATGCATGCAGGAATGAGTTTTTTCAGCTGAGTTAGACATGGTCGAGGAAACAGAGGGAGAGGTAATTGGAACAGAGACCCAAGAAGGCCTAGGTTCTCCACACATTTTGATGTTGATTCACAAGAGCTTGGCCAATTGTTTCAGGTCGTATTTTTCAATTAGATTGGGTAGGAAGTAGTCTAACCTAGGCCTGAAAGACCTCCTTTCCAAGTTCCACAATCCCCTGGTATCCATGTGCCCCCTCACCTCTTATTACAACCCGAGGTTCCTGAAAATGATGGATGGAAAGAGATTTTCCACCCGATAGTCTCCCAACATTGTGGTTGGCCCAACTTGTCCTTGCCTGCTCCTCCACCTAATAACCATATTGTCTAAGCCGCTCCCCACTCACCAATGCAATCCTCCCATGATAGCAAGATATTGAAAACTGAGGCACAACATTCCCTTGACAAAGGAAAAACCATTGTTACCCCTTCCTCGCCTTCCAATGGCTCTGACAAATCTGTGTCTTCCCGGATGCATTTTAGGCACGATTGTTCCCACGTGATCAGTGATATTAGGCCTAAAGGCTCAGCGCAGTCGAAGACAAATTCAGGAAAATCAAAGGGTGACAGCAGCAATCAAGGAAAGATTGCATCGCAGAGTGGAAAATATGGCTTTTGATTTTTTATTTTTATCTATTATTGATAACAGTTGACTTCGGGAAACTTTGGACAACATGTTTTATTTTTTGGTTACATGAGTAATATTTTTGGAAATAATTTCAAATGTCAAGAGCTAAATTGTCAAATGAAATATGTGGATGGGAGACACAAGGAGGTGTGTTTTAATTGACTAGTATTTATGTTATGATTGTTATAATTGTTATGAGCTAAAGGGAGTCACAAGGGGTCCCACCTACTAGTTATTATTTATTTATGACCTTTATTATGATTATTACTTTTCCCCCTAACTAAAGTCGATTGAGTATTTTAATTAACTTAACTAATAATTTGGTTCAACTACTTCAACCACTTCTGAATTGTTTAAAAGAAAAAGAAAAGGGAGGAACAAGTAGAGGATAGAAGCAGAAGCATACTAAGGTTTTCTCCTTGAGTTTATGTTGAGATAGTTCAGTTTTCATTCATTCATATATTCATCACAAGACTAATTCTCTTGTATGATAGGAGGGTCTTATTGTTGACAACAATTTTCAGGGTTGAATCGCATCATTCAGACACTTGTTTTTCAGAGGTGTTGATCTATCTTTGATAGTCTTTGTAGACTTGTTTGTTTTTGAATTAATTTTCATGACTGACAAAGACTATTGTGCAGAGTTGAGTGGGAAACAATCAATGGCAAGCTAATCCATCTTTTAGAGTTTAGTTTTGGTTTTCTGTTAGAGTTCCTTTTTTATGTTCCATCAGGGATGTCTAAGTTTGACTTTGGTCCAAGATTTTTGTATGAGATTTTGTAAATAAAATGACTCTTTGGTGAATTGGAATGAAATAAAGGATTGCTTTATGTCCCATCTGTCTTGATTATCATCTTGGTGTCTTTACTTCTGTCTTTACATTTATTTCAGAAACTATTATTTTCAAAACATTACATAAAATGTAAATTTCCAGCAAGTTTTTTGTCGATAAAAGACTAGACTAAGCACTTGTAATTAATACTTGTGAGTTAGGATGTTATTTTTGTTGGCTATAAACATAGGGTGACATTCCCATCTATTTTTATTTAGCCAAGAAGAATCTGAAAATGCTTGAGTAAGATCATTTCATATATTTTCCTCAATATTTATTTGGCGACCATACTGGGGAGATCTTCGATATCTCTCCGGTTAATTTTTATACTCGATTTTCATCGATACATCTTTCTTTTTCTAAAATTGATTCTTTGACTGTTTTGCTATTAATGATTGTGCATGTTGCAAGGCAGCCCAATCTTGAGCCCGATCTCCAAGACCATACCAACATTGTTTTGAACTTGTTCCATACTATTTTAGACACTACCAGGACCTGTGTTGAGCTTAACCATTCTTGGGAAGCAATTGAAAAAGACATTAGTACTCAATAACAATTGGAAGCTAGACGTAGACAACCTAGAAATCAGCAGTAGCCCTTTTGTTTCTTCAAGTTTTGGCCTTTCTTTCATGTCCTTAGATTCTCGTGCTTCTAGAAGAAGAAGAGGCTTGTCACTTGAAATCAATCCTATTGTTGAAATAGGAAGAAGAAATGTTGTGTTATCTGTCCAACAAGGTACTCTAAGAATAACTTTATTTGATTCATCTAGTTCGTCTCTCTTTCCCGCACCTACCATCCACAGGATGGAATTTAGTGGAGGCTCTAGTAGCACTGGAAGTGCTTCATATTCTCAATATTCATCATCATCAGTGATTGGTAGCTTATATAGCCACCATATCCCTGTCCAATCTACCACAAACCCCACCAAAGTCATCTAGAAGTATGGACTTTTTCAATTCGAAGAAGATGCCACAACCCCACCGTGGCATGTGTCCTCTCCTCTTAACCTAGCACCTGCTACTCGTCCACTTCCAAAATTTAAAGAGCACCTACCTAAGTTTTAGGGGAATAACATTGTCAGTACCAATGAACATGTGGTGGCATTTTCTAATGCTTGTCATAACATAGGGGGCAACGACAATGACACCTACATGCGCTTGTTCATCAATTCCTTGGAAGGAAAGGTTGCAGTCGATTTCTTTGATATTCCTCCTAAGATTTTGTCTACTTGGGAGGATTTAATCTATTGGTTCTAATCCACTTATGGGAAATCCAAAATCCCCGCCAAAAAGTTAAGGTAATACAATAACGCCACCTATAAGGAGGGTGAGACCATCAAGTCTTTCAACTTGCGTTTCACCAAGTTATACAACCGAATCCCAGAACTTATCCGCCCTCAAAACCAAGCCGCTTTCATGCATTACTACAATGAATTTCCTTCTCCCTACTGTCATAGGATTGAAGAAAATTACATTGATAATCTCCATTCCTCTCTGCATACTTTCTCAGAGTATGAAGAACAACTTGAAAGAACAGGTCTTCCCCAGGGAGAATAGGTTAAACAGACAAACATGTTCGCCCTCTTGAATCTAGTACAAGATATGAACAATCGTATGATATCATTCGAGTGAAAGGGCACTATCTCCCCTCTCACCCCTGGAGCTTCATCCTCTTTTGCACCCCCTTTAGAAATCTGGTTGAGAACAATTTTCAGCCTAAAGTTATCTTGCCTCGGAGTTGGTGTAACTTTTGCGAGGAACACCACGAGGAAACCACATGTGAGGTAAAGAAGAGTGTCAGAGATAAGATATTTGGTAAAATACCAGAAGCTACTATCGTTGTCCTAGATTTTGCAGAGCCAGAGGATGTCATGGTCATCAATACTAGAAACAAAGCTTATGCTCCCAAGGGAAAATTTGATTCTCCCCGCACTTCTTCTACCTCGAGCTCGTCCTCACTCATTGTAATTGTCCAGGTTCCTAAGGTTCCCGAGAGTCAAGGAATCACCCCTCCTCTCCCCTCTTACAAATACAATATCTTGAACCAGTTGGCCAACATCAAAGCATATGAGACCCTCCTAGACATGGTTGTCGTCCCTGAACAACAGATGCATCTAAAACAATTCATGGAAGGAAAATCTTTCGTTGTAGCCAATATTTCTGAAGAGGTAAACGAAGATGATTCTTATATAAATAAAGTAGGTGTACATAACTTTAGATACCCTGTAATGAATCTCCCTTTTTATATTTCTGTAAAGATCATGGATAAGATTGCCCATTGTTGCCTCATTGATGGTGGTTCAGGCCCAAGTGTGATGTCGAAGATTATTATGGAAGAGCTAGGCTTGTCTTGTACAAATGAAAATGCCAGAAGCATGCTATCCTATAATAATATAAAACAAACAACCATAGGTGAGATTAAGGATGTAACCTTGGTTTTATGCGCTCATCCTGAGATAAGGACAACCCTCAGAATTCAGGTGATTGATATGTCTATAAGAAATTACTCAATTATCTTGGGGAGAGATTGGCAAGCCTTAATAGGTGGATACCTCTCGCTCGACGGGACACATTTATCCATTCCTCGGAATGGTAAGAACATTATAGTCCTTAGAGAGGGAATAATTTCACCCTAGATAGAGAGTGTTATGCAATCTAGCGTAAACTATGTCGAAGAAGACCTAGAAGTGTATTCCATCTTTGCTAAAGAGGATAATATTCCTTTGGAAAGAATTCATTTAGATGATGAAATGTGGCATATGCATTTTTATGGTTCGCACTCTAATGAAGGTAATGGGGATGGCATTATCTTGGTTTCCTCTATAGGAATAATTCATGATCTATCTTACAGGTTAGAGTTGCTTGTACAAAAACTATCGCTGGATTTGAAGCTTTGTTATTAGGCATTGAGAACGTCCTTAATCTTGGTTGTGGTCACCTTTCAGTTTTTGGAGATTCTGATCTTGTTGTGAATATGATATGTAAGATATACACTCCTAGAAAAAAAATGATGGGATGATACATCCAAGTTGTTTGGGCACTTACCTCGAACCTTTTATCTTTCAACATCACCTGTATTAGAAGGGAGTTGAATTCAATGGTTGGTTGGTTAGCTATCTTTGCAGCTTCTCTTAATCAACAACTTTTGCCTCACATGCATGACTGTTCTTTTCAGTCTCTATATTGTTCATATATCCCTGGAAATGTAGGATCTTGGCAGGCCCTCCCTAACGATGAGAGCATTGGTGCTTCCATCCAAGATGAAACTTTTAAGCATGAGGAAATTATATCCATAGAAAACAATGAGATTCTTGAGAACTTGACTCCTCTTGAGAGTTTGTTTTCATAAAGTGATCTAGGCAATAAAGAAAAAAAAAAGGAAGAGGAATTACGAAAGAAGGTGGTTGAAACCATATCCATGAACATTAGGACACCTGAATCTTCAACAAACATTAAAATAAATGTCCAGTGTTCTGATAAAGAAGAGATGAGGTCTATCGAGCTACTTGGTGGATTTCAAAATGTTTTTTCTTGGTTTAATGAGGCTATTTGTGGTTTTGATCCAGGTCTTATTCAACGCACTATGAAACTAGCTAGGCAAAAACAAGGACTTGTTAACTCTGCACTAAAAGAAACCTTTCGAAGGGAGTTGAGAGATTTCTTAAGGGCTAGAATTGTTTTTCCAGTCCACCCTGAATGGGTTTCCAATTGGGAACCTGCCTCGAGGACCACTGATAATATTAGAACATCTATTAGTCTTTGAACTTTCAGGCAAGCGATTATGAGAAATCCTTTCCCTCCTCTCAATATGGAAATGTTTCTGCAACAGGTTGTAGAGTCATAGTTGGGTCCCTTACTTGACAGGTTGTTTGGTTGTAAGAAAATCAAGGTAAAAGGGGCAGATGCTCACAAAACCACTCTTATCACTTATTGCAGTACTATGTATTACCAATGTCAGCTTTCTAGATTACTTGATACATGTACTACTTTTAAGAGACCTATGCACACGATTTCTGATGAATTGGTCAGTCTCCATCTCTATCTTGATGATATAATTGTGTGTGTCAAGGAACTGATAATTACACCAGAATTCCAAGTGTTGGGTCCCTTCCAAATTTCTTTTGTCATAGACACTAACTCTTACATTTTAAAGGATTTACAGAAGCATTTGTTTTCCTACAGCGCTAACAACCCTCGCTTGAAATATTGCGAGGGACCAACATGAAAATTTCTAATGCTATCTGGATTTTATGTATACTAGTAGCCTAGATCTGCTTTCATTTTTTTGTGCTTCTTTTTCTATTGACTTTAGCTTTCTGAGTTAAAAAAAAATTGTTGTCTCCTTCATTTTTGTCTTTTATTGTTGTTGTTTTAATTTCTGCATTATTACTTCTGTTATGATTTTGTCTTCATCATCTTTTAGTTAATTGGATCAAAATAAGATGTTGGATCAATTCTGGCACAGTAACACTCCTACAAAGCATTGTTAGTCAATAACAATCAAGATTACACAGTTGTTATGATGTCTCGTTTGAAAGACCCTTGAAATTGTTATATATTTCCATTGTTGTCTCGTAAAGAATTGGTTATCTCCAACTTCTTCTTGCCATTTCTTCATCCATGGAGGTTTTAAGAGAAAGTATACAAATTTTCTCCTTAAAATTGAGAGTAGATTTCGATCGAATGATTATGCATACAGTGGTAGAAACCCCTCATACTTAACACTTTTCATGAATTATTCCCAAATTACTGGTCATCTTTCCATTAAATCCGCTCAACTCCCCCTATTGCATAATATT
>ML785395.1:158889-172165 GCA_009831015.1 Picea engelmannii
AACATGGTTCATCTTTTTTGTGGCATAAGCTAAGAGTATGATATGGTCGTGTGATTGATGGGTGATGGTTTCAATACATGTGATTAATGGTGTAATTGAAAGGCTTGTTGGCATGTACTAAGAAGTAAATGGACTGTGAATGGAGGTAACGTGCATTTACTACATGTCACCTTTACTCCTTCATTGGCCGCCACCCTAATCGGGATATTGTTCATCCTTGTTGTTGTGGTTATTCTCTGATTTCCTAGCAGAGAGGAACCGCTCCGCCATCTCGTGTTTTAAGGTACTTCGATCAGAGGTATGTATTTTTTTGGCCATCCTTGGGTCTTCTCTGTTTATGAAATGGATACTGGCTCGAATGTATGGGTTGCGTTGTCCTTAAGTACTGCAACTGTGAAAAATTGTGTTTTTGGAATGAATTATTGGTGGCTTTCTCTGTGATAAATATCTGAAGTTACATTATATTGGGCCATCCTGGGTGTTAACAGCCATAGGGGATATATGTGATCTTACTGGTTTAGTTGGAGGGATTTTATTGGTTTTGCTTGGCTGGCTGTGCTCACACGTTCGCATCACTATGTCCAGTCTCTGGCTTTTATGAGTTTAATGGTTGGAGGCACTCTGTGTCATTCTGTTTTGTTCACCTGGGCATTGGTTGATTTCACCACTAAAGTCACGAAATGGACTTTTTTTTTCTTACTCGGCCCTGTCATCACCTCAGTGTTGTGGTTGTTTGATCGAAGAGCCACGAGGGTTACACCTTATGTGCGTTCAGTACCATTATCGGCTAAGTTGGCGCCTCTCTCCTCTGTTGTAGCCCTCCTGTATCGGGATTTGTTATCTATCCACGAATAATTTGTGGTTCCCTTTGTGTATGCACCATTGGTCTCGGAGGTTTTTCACCATTGAAGGGAGTTGGCTCTATCTTTTCTTGTGTTAGTCACAGAGAAAACCTTTAACTCCACAGGTCTGAGGGTTTACATAGAACACCGGCGTGGCTTGTTGGGTTTACTACTTGGTTATTGTTGAATGGTTGTGTATTGTTGACAAAAAAATGGGGTACAAACTCACCCAATTGGCCATATGACGATCGTGTTGGTTTGATATCTAGTCACTACCTGTGTTATTAAAATGGATAACCCTGCATTGTTAATTGGGTAGTCCAGATACACAGTCGATTTCATTATGTTCGACAGTACAGTATTTTTTTATTTGAGAAGGTCACAACCTCCCTCCATGTCGATGCATGGGTATGCATGGTTGCCACATCATTTTTGGTTGATTGGTTGATACACATGCATGGTATTTTTGCGCTAAGGATTATTTGGATTTTTGGCTTGGCATTGATTACAATTTCTTAATGTTTCTCACGCATACTGCGTTTGTGTGTGTGGTGTTTCTACACAAAATAAATGATCATGGTAACCATTAGTTTCTTTCAGGGTCGAATGGTTATTGCAACTGGGATGACTATAGAAAATCCATCCACTTCATGCGTTATGATTATTTGATTGCATAAGCCCGAGTTTTACACAGCATGGTTGATTGCAGTTTGATTAAATTGAAGCAAATATTGTATTAGATTGATGGCTCATCACGATGGGTTGAGTTATTACTGTGACTGTGTGTTTTGTTTTGTAAAATGGGGATGTTGCATTGTGGTTTTTTGGGTGGCTATGCACAGTGTATAATATGGATAGTTTGGGTTCCACACTCAGAGATATTCACAGAGTTTAAGCACGACTTGTTTTCGTTTCGATTATTTGTTTTATAAAGACATGCATGTTGTTGATACCTTGTGGTGATGGACAGCCCATCATGTTAGGGTCACATCGAATTGGGCTTGTACAATGACATAATCACACTTGCATAATTGAATTATTCTATGCATAGCATGTGCTGGAATGGTGGCTATTGCCTGTCTGTTTAAATAACGATCCGGGTTTTTGCAATTTTAATCTGGATTATTTGGCCATCCACTACATATGTTTAATGAATATCGTCGCATTTTAAAGGACAGCCCCGACTGCACTGACAGTATGACTTCATTGTTATTTTTGAAACACAACTTTTGGGTGTATTTTTTGATTGAAGTAATGTGTGGCCAGTGATTGATTATGATGGTTAAGAGAGTGGAAATGGCTACTATTATACATTGAGAATTGTTATAAGATGCAAATTGGATAAATAAAAGGAACAGAACTCCCTTACAAATTGTGTAAAATTCATATTGTCTTGTGATGACACTATGTGGACATTTGATTGTGAACTAGCCAATACACAGTGATTGTTATGATCGTTTGGTTGGCGTATCTCCATTTAACAGAATGGCTATATGGATTACTTGATTAATTTTGTGAAAAGTAACCTCTCTCATTCCCCATCATTAATTTACATTTCGCTAATTACAACCCCATCACTTTCCCACATTCATTTGTTTTACTCCCTGTTCCAAAATTGATTACAGTTAAGAAAAATTATGTGTTGAAACAGTTGGAAGGCGCAATGTCTTGGTTGAACTACAGTGATGTTTTCTTTGATTTGCAGTTGATTGTTGTTGTCCTTGAGCAGTAATCATATCCCCCCCCCCCCTCATCGTATCATGTTTCACTCAATACAAACCCCTCACATTTCCCAGGACCCTTTATTCACCCCCTACTCACTCATGAACAATAAAACAATTTGTATGGATTGGATTACATGAGTTTGATACATTGTTGAGCCAAATATATTTCATATTTGTAAGAGTTGTCATGTATGGTTATTTAAAAGACTATTTTCTAATCAATCATGCATGTAGGAATGTGTTTTTTCAGCCGAGGTCGTCATGGCCGAGGAAACAAAGGGAGAGGTAATTTGAATAGAGGCCCAAGAAGGCCTAGGTTCTCCATACATTTTGATGTTGATTCATAAGAGCTTGGCCAATTGTTTCAGTCCAGATTTTTCAATTGAATTGGGCAGGGAGTAGTCCAACCTAGGCCTGAAATACCTCCTTTCCAAGTTCCGCAAGCCCCTGGTATCCATGTTCCCCCTCACATTTCATTACAACCCGAGGTTCCTGAAAATGATGGATGTAAATAGATTGTCCACCCAACAGTCTCCCAACATCGTGGCTGGCCCAAATTGTCCTTGCCTACTCCTCCACCTAATAACCAAATTGTCCAAGCCGCTCCCCACTCACCAGTGCAATCCTCCCATGCTAGCAAGAGATTGAAAAATGAGGCACACCATGCCCTTGACAAAGGAAAAGCCACTGCTTCCCCTTCCTCGCCTTCCAATGGCTCTGACAAATCCATGTCTTCCCATATGCATTTGAGGGATGATTGTTCCCATGTGATCAGTGATATTAGGCATAAAGGCTCAGCACAGCCGAAGGAAAATTCAGGAAAATCAAAGGGTGATAGCAGCAATCAAGGAAATATTGCATCGCAGAGTGGGAAATATGGCTTTAGATTTTTTATTTTTATCTATTGTTGATAAGAGTTGACTTCAGGAGACTTTGGACAACATGCTTTATTTTTTGGTTACATGAGTAATATTTTTGGAAATAATTTCAAATGTCGTGTGCTAAATTGTCAAATGAAATAGGTGGATGGGAGACACAAGGAGGTGTGTTTTAATTGACTAATAGTTATGTTATGATTTTTATAATTGTTATGAGCTAAAGGGAGTCACAAGAGGTCCCACCTACTAGTTATTATTTATTTATGACCTTTATTATGATTATTACTTTCCCCCCTAACTAAAGTTGGTTGAGTATTTTAATTAACTTAACTAATAAGTTGGTTCAACTACTTCAACCAATTTTGAATTGTTTAAAAGAAAAAGGAAAGGGAGGGACAAGTAGAGGATCGAAGCAAAATCATACTAAGGTTTTCTCCTTGAGTTTATGTTGAGATAGTTCAGTTTTCA
Organism: Picea engelmannii; assembly: GCA_009831015.1. Classification (NCBI taxonomy): domain Eukaryota; kingdom Viridiplantae; phylum Streptophyta; class Pinopsida; order Pinales; family Pinaceae; genus Picea; species Picea engelmannii. The sequence goes on from ML785395.1 coordinate 162,802, forward strand.
TTCATTCATATATTCATCAAAAGCCTAATTCTCTTTTGTAGGGTCTTATTGTAGACAACAATATTCAGGGTTGAATCACATCATTCAGACACTTGTTTTTCAGAGGTGTTGATATATCTTTGATAGTCTGTGTAGACTTGTCTGTTTGTGAATTAATTTTCATGACTGACAAAGGCTATTGTGCATAGTCGAGTGGGAAGCAATTTGTGGCAAGTTGATCTAGCTTTTAGAGTTCAGTTTTGGTTTTCTGTCAAAGGTCCTTTTGTATGTTCCATCGGGGATGTCTGAGTTTGACTTTGGTCCAAGATTTTTGTACGAGATTTTGTAAAGAAAATGACTCTTTGGTGAATTGGAATGAAATAAAGGATTGCTTTATGTCTCGTCTGTCTTGATTACCATCTTGGTGTCTTTACTTCTGTCTTTACATTTATTTCAGCAACTGTTATATTCAGAAAATTACATAAAAAGTGAATTTCCACCAAGCTTTTTGTTGATAAAAGACTAGCCTAAGCACTTGTAATTAATACTTGTGAGTTAGGATGTTATTTTTGTTGGCTATAAACATAGTTTGATATTCCTGTTTATTTTTCTTTAGCCAAGCAGAATATGAAAATGCTTGAGTAAGATCATTTCATATCTTTTCCTCAACACCCAACTGGGTGTCTATTCTCATCCTTGACCCTTTGACACTCCAAGAGTTTAGCTATGTATTCAACAACCTCCCTCTTCATTCCTGGCCAATAATATTGGCTCTTCACTGATGAAACTGTAATATGATATCGTGGGTGTCCCGCATAAGGTACATTGTTCATTTCTTTTAAAATCGCACTCCTCAATTCAAGAGAACTGGATACATAAACTCTCTTTCTGTACAAGAGAATTCCATCAATTCCCAAATCATAATCTCCAGCTTTCTGTTGCATTTTACCTTGCTGCAATTTTGTTACCAATTCCATGTACTACAAATCAACTTTTGCAGTCTCATAAATTCTTCCTTTAAGATCTGTCTGATACATGTTAATGGTTGTAGCATGTAGTTCATGCACTCTCCTGCTAAGTTCATCAACCACCTTGTTCTCCTTTCCTTTGATGTGCTTGATATCAAAGTCATACTCACAGAGGAATTCCAACCATCTACTTTGCCTAGCATTCAAAGTTGGTTGATCAAAAAAATACTTCAAACCATTATGGTCTGTACTCATCTCAAACCTATTTCCCATGAGGTAGTGCCTCCACTTCTTCAAAGCGTGCACTATGGCTTCCAACTCCAAATCATGAGTGGCATATACTTTTTCATGCTCTTTCAATTTTATGGACTCGAAACATATCACAAATCTGTTCTAAATAAGGACTCAACGAATTCCTTCTTTGCACGCATCAGTGAAAACCACAAAATATTCAATCAGATCTGCAATCTGCAAAATTGGAGAATTGGTTAACAACCACTTCAATTGTTGGAAGCTCATTTCACATTCTATTGTCCATTGAAACTTCTTCCCCTTCCTTTGCAAGGAAGTGATGGGATGAGCTATTCTCTAAAACCATGCAATGAACCTTCTGTAATAGCCAGCTAGACCCATGAAGGATCTGAATTCTATCACATTCTTAGGTGTTGTCCACCCTTTAATGGCCTCAATATTTTCAGGGTCCACTACTATCCCTTCTTCAGACATGATATGCCCCAAATAGTGAATTATGTTTTCATAAAATGAGCACTTTCTCAATTTGGCATACAATTGATGCTCTCTTAGCACTTGTGTTGATGGGTCTTAAATCCCTTGACTCAACAACATGAACCAAACCCTCCACCGAGGCCCAATTAGACTCTGTAGCATTTAAGATGGAATGGTTTTCCAGATCTTGTGATCCGACCGATTTATCGATGGGAATTATGTTTTCTTGTGAAGGCTCTCCCTTCAGTTAAGACGGTTATTTTTTTGTACTTCTCTTGGGTGGGGCTGGTATGAGAGATGCAAGCATATAAACCAACTTGAAAAATAACAGGACAAAGTTTTAACTATTTGGAAGAGGTCGAGCTTGGGATAACCCGTTGCTCAAACATGTAGACAGTTATTCTATGCCAAAGGGCCTAGTACTAATACATTAACCAAATGAGCATCCAAATACTGTCTGAGAAAACTAATTAACATAAATAAAACACATATGTAATCAGGATCACGGTAAGAAAAATAATTCGACTACCATAACATTCATCACATAACAACACAATGATTTATCTTCATCACTAAAGCAAAGAACATCAAAACATTACACCAGATAACTTGACAACAGAATTAATTACCCTTACTCATTTACTGCATCATTCATGCAACAGGATAGGAAGTAATTCTTCTCCAACTCCAATCACATACATCTGATGAAAATAACTTGTCTTTGGTCCAGAAGGACTTCTCAATTCATAGTAGTCTCAAAATAATTATTGACAACCCAAAAGAAAGAGTTCTTACAACAACCATCGACCCTGACTAATTGGTCGAGGTCCTTATTTATAATATAAAATTCAACCGAAATTAACGGCTAAGTACAGTTTGAACCAAACAAAAATTGTCACGTGGCATTATCATCTAACAGTTTCTCCAACATTCCACCCGAGATGTTTCTTGAAAAGGGTGACTCCTTTCATATTCAGACCAGCTGATAAATAGTTCTTCACAAGTGTTGGCCCATAAAAATCTATGTTATTCCATTGGAGCCGCATATAACCCTCTGATGTTTGTTGCATGCGCCCGATACTTTGTTAGACTGAAGTTCAATTGTTAAAGCATGGTTCGGGCTCTGATCGGATGTTCTGTGAACTATGGCACCTGCCCTGGCCTTGCATCGATTATCTTTGCAAACTCTTCGGTCCAAAGTGAGTCCTGTTCAGCATATAACTTGTCCACTTTGCTCAGGTCGATAAACTTATCGGGGGTGTCGAACTCGGGGAGCCCAATGTACTTCATTATTTTAATGATTTTATCCCAGTGCTTCTAGCATCTGGTCCATTATCCTTGGATTTCTTTATGTGGGTCTCGAGACATTTTATCCCAGTATTCAGCTGATCACTTCATGTGATTGAGGCTTCTTTTACCCACAAGTTGAATTCCATGTTCTTCCTTCTCTCGACCCAGTGGACTGCCTCAATGTACTCAAGCCTTTCTACCGCCTGTTGCACTTTATCATACCATCACTCCATCTCCTTACATGTCGTGAGTGCCATGAGAGTGTCCTCCTGGAATTCGGCTACATTCGAGATTAACATGTGCCTTTCCTTCTTGAACTCGTTGTAAACTCTACTGAACTCATCTTTAAGATACATAGCGGTCTACGTAGCACCCTTATAGTATTCAGAAAGATGGTGAAGGTGTTCGAGCTCCTTCAGGGTGTCGTCCAATACGTTTTCATCCCTCCTGGATCTATCCTGGGCAGCATCTGAGAGGGATTTTCCTACGCTGATTAGTTCAGACGCACGACCGTCTATAGTGTTGATTAAGTTCTCCTCTATGGTAATCAAGATGGATTGATCCAAAGTGATCCTTCGCTTCTTTACAGTCCTTTGAACGATGGTCTTCCTCTTTTGATCATAGGAGATCGTATAGATGTCTGCTACCTCATCTACCGGCTCTGGTATCTATTGATCACCCCATGTGAGGTTGTCTCCCAGGCTACCCGTGGTGTATATATGTTCAAGAGTGGGCTCTCGAACCTCGTCACTTTGTCTTGTAGGTCCAACTTCTATTTGTCACTCATCGGGGATTTGGATATTGGGAAAAATAGAGATGTCAGGTACAGATTTGTTGCTTACTTGTCCGTCGACTGTAGAACTGTCAAATTCCTTTTGTGAAGATCCTTTCTTAGTATCCTCCGGTTCAGGTTGATCATTCAGACTTGCTTCGGTTTTCGGCTCATCGGGTTCTTTTGTGTCAAGGCCGCCTTCGGCTTATGTTTCCTTTTGTGAGACCTGCTTGTCTTCAACCTCGGGCTCAGGGGAAGGGGTTTTCTTGGGACCTTCTTCCTCTTGGACGTGCACCGGGGTGTAGCGAGTGGGATCTATACTCTCATCGTCATTAATATATGTATAAGTGTGATCAAGGGATTGGGGGCTTGTGTTTCTATCGACACTCGACCTGTCTCTGGTTGAGTTTCCCCTCCTTCCCAAGGATTGATCGGCGATGTTGTAGATTCGAGGTTTCCTAACCCATTAGTGTTATCGGGAACTGTGGAACCAGGATCGCTTAACTTTGTCGCGATGCTTTGGATGGTAGTTGAAATTGCAGGTCTTATGATAAGGTACAGGTCATCCTGCATCTGCTTCATTAGTAGTTGAGTTTGTTGGTATAAAAGTGTGCCCCTCTCTTGTGCAGTTTGATCTTCAAGGAGATCCCCGATTTGTATCAGGTTTTCTTGATGAGCTCTCGTAGCCTCAATGTATTCTTGGGGATCACTTATTCCTTCATCTAATTCATATGCTACTGCTCTTGTCGGGTATCGACCAATTTATTGAACTGCCTGCTCCAAAAACATTTCCTGCTCTTCGTAGCTCATAGCTTTAAACCTGGTTCCTCAAGGATCAGCCTTCCTGGCCGCCACCTCATCCCAGTCTTGAGTGTTTTCAGTGAAAATTTCATCTTCAAACCGATCATGGGCATAAGGCCAACAACATGATACATGGGACGTGTGTTGTAGAACAAGGCCCTTGGGATCATGTTTGCGGAATCGACCATTTTGGAACCAAAATTCTAATTGACCTATCCCAAGTTGCTTAGAATGTGTGGTGTCTTTGACCATGCAGAAGCCAATATGAAACCCATACGGTATGAAAGCACGCTTCTTATCTTTTACTAAAGTTTCATTGTATCCTTGCAGGATGGTTTGATAGAAAATTTCCCCTAACACTAGCCGATCGGGAACATAAATGGGTAATAAGTGGGGTGCCCATGTGGCGCCAAAAATCTTGATGTAGGTTTCTCTTTCATCTAAATACCAGTGACCAATTTTGGCTATAACCTTCTTTGCTCACCCGACAACCTAGGGAATTCTTTCCTGAAGAGAAAAAAGTAAATGCTTGCAATAAACTGATCACAGATAATAGCATAGGACTTCTTGTACCTGTTTTACCATAAGATGTTGAAGTATACATGGACTGTGAGCTCCAAAGAGTGCCAATTTAGGTTCATCCCAGAGAAAGCGTTCCTGGCTTAGATGGCGTCCAATAGATACGAGGCCATGTAGAAGGTGGGGGTATCTCACTCCTTCGGCACCTGAGCCTGTCGTATGTAGGTGCTCAGCTGTTTGGAGATGATAGCACCCCAATTGAACCATGTTCCTGAAATGGTGATTGTAAAATCCAGAGGCATCTAAGCTTCTAAAAATCAGGAGCAGTCCTTCTCCCCATGTAACCTGCAGAGTAGAGCCATGAGATATATGTATGGTTCCCTGAGATTGATTGTTGGGTACCAGCCAGTAGTCTGGTTCGTGAATTTTTTGGCTTCCCTCCACTAAGACGCCATGATTTTGTTGGTATCGTGTGACACATAGAAACTCAGGATGAAATCAGTGCTCAGTTTTAGCTTAGAGTCCCTGAACTTGTAGTAACTCTGAAATTCTGATGGCAGGAAAACCCCAATGCATTCGTCGTTATCATCATTAATCAAACATTTTTGTGCATCAACGTGGTCAATAAGACACTTCAGGAGCTCAACGCAAGGAAAGACTGGAGACCATATTGCTACCATGTGAAAATAATCCCTATGAATATTTGAGAGGACATCATCGTCGAGATTCCTTGTCTTAGGTTCATTGTGAGGGGTATACTCGAGGGGTTCTTCCCTCTTGATTTTCTTGAGCACTTCTTCCCAGTGAGGAAAAGTTGTCTTGGCTCCAATACTCGCCTCTGTATCTCCGAATGTTGGGGGCTAGACAAAGGGATCCTTGGTGATCATCTTAATGACAGACACTGGCTTGGGAGGGAACTCTAATTGTCTTGCAACTGTTGAGGAGGAGCCCCCTTCTACTTATGATTCTTGTAGCTTTGGTTCTCTTGGCGATTTCCTGGTGGAAGGCTTCTTTCAAGGCATTGTCCCTGCAATTAAAACCCGGCCTTTAAAAATGTATACAGAGCAGCATTGGGTGAGAACATATAAAATGGAGCATAAAACCGTAAGTGAACCCATACCTGTAATGCTTGCTAAGATAAATGTTTAATACTCACTAGACTTTGGATGTTTCCTTTGGACTGTTAGCTTTGCTCTTCTATCTGTTCTGAATTTCTTGCTGCGCAGAATGGTATCACACACAATGGCTTGAAAATGATATAACTGGGGAGATACTATCAATCATATCCATTAGTTAATACAAGTAATGAATGCAGATTCAAAATAAACCACTATCGGATTTCTGCGAATAAATCTTAATTGGTTGACGGCGGAGGCACGGATGGAGATGCATTGTATCAGCGAGTTTAAAGGTTCTTTTTTATTCGCGCATGAGTCAGTAACTAATGCGTGATCCATGAATTAACTAATAACTGTAAATGCAACATACCTAACACATTCATGGATTAACACATCTCGTCGAGTCACGTCACCCGACGAATGGATCGGGGGTCAACTAGTATCTGTGTGAACTCCTGATACTATCCTTCTGATAAAACTTTCGACGTCGATGATATCCGAGATTGGTGATCAGGAGAAATTTTAGGTGTGCAGTCTATTAGCGGCTCATCATCTTCATAAACTTTCATCTTCGAAAACGTTTCGGGAGTCAGCAATCAGCGAAGTCATTATTCTATTTGCGCGTCACTTACTATTATAATTATCTTTCGAAGCCGAATGAATCGGTCTTTGGCAAAGTCCCTGTCGAGGCTTATTTGCATAAAAGAAAATATTTCATCGGCCGACACCGATGAATGTCGGCACTCAACTACTTTGACTTCTCAAATGATTTCGCCATCTTTAACTTTTACCGATGTTGAACTTCGAGTAGTTATTAAGTCCATTTTAAATTTAATATGACTCTTTGTTGTATGTCTAAGAAAACTTTACTTAATTCAATCATGAAACATATAAGATAAGCGAAAGCATCAGTTTCATACTGAAGTGAAAATAGGCAATGCAGAGGATCGAGTGGTACCCAAAAAGGAAATGGTCATAGACTTTGTAGGGTGTGTTGAGTGCTCAAAAACTTGCAACATCATCCTCAAATGATGTTCATGCTCTTCTTTTGACTTGAAATATACAAGGATGTTATCCAAAAAGACAATGACAAACTTGTCTAAATATTCTCGGAAAAAACCATTCATTAGGCACATGAAAACAGATGGTGCATTGGATAATCCAAATGGTGCCACTGTGAACTAATAATGACCATACCTTGTCCTGAAGGTGGTCTTGTTGATGTCTTCCTATTTAATCCTTACCTGATGGTATATTGACCTGAGATCTATCTTTGAAAATATTCTTGCATCCTTCAATTGATCGAAGAGATCATCAATCCTTAGTAGAGGGTACTTGTTCTTTATAGTCACTTTGTTCAACTGTCTGAAATCAATGCACAATCTCAATGTCCCATATTTCTTCTTCACAAACAAGACTAGGGCACCCCAAGGTGACACACTTGGGCTTATATACCCCTTCTTCAGAAGTTCTTCAAGCTGCATTTTCAACTCCATCATCTCTGGTGTACTCATTCTATAAGGAGTCTTTGATATTGGAGTTGCTCTCGGTGTTAAATTTATAGAGAAATCAATATCTCTCTTTGGGGGTAGTCCTGGCACCTCCTTGAACACATCTTCAATATCTTCTAGGACTGCATGATCCTCTAGGTTTTGCACCTTGTCCTTAGATGCTTTCTCCATATGGGATGCAAATATTTGACAGCCTTTCTTGTAACACTTCTTTAGTTGCATTGTTGAGATTTCCCAGATAGTAAATGCCCTGGGAATTCCTTGGACTACTCTCTGATTTCCTTCCTCATCTAGGCAAGTGAATTCCTTGTTATGATAGTCTAATCTGGCATGGTGTTGGTCCAACCAATCTATACCAATTAGGAAATCATATGAGCCCAAAGGAAAGATGTTTAAATCTTCCTTGGTACTCAGTCCATTCATGCCCACTGGACATGATTTAACCAACTCAACAACCTTTCTTTTGGCTCCTATAGCCAACTGCACTAACCAAGATTTCCCATGCTTGCTTCTTGGTAATTGAAATATTTCCACTACCTTAGGATCTATATATCTATGACTAGCCCCCGAGTCTATTAAAATAGTAAAGGCATGGTTATTGATCATACCTTCAACTTCAATCATGTGTGATTGAAACTCATCTTGCTTGTTGTCCAGGGCTGCATAGACTCTTGGTACTCTTATTCTCATGTCCTCCACTGTTTCTGCTTGTTGAACATGTTGAAAAAATCTCACCATGTCCTTTTTGTGAGGGAAATCCTTATACTTATGATCTCCTTTATAGCCCCAACATTGCATAGGTGTCTGCTTGGCCTTTGCCCACCTACTTCAGCCATCCTGGGCTCTCTCAAAACTGGTTGTCCTTGAGGACTACTTCTGAAAAATGGTGGATTGTTCCCCTTCTGCCTCTGCTCCATCTTAAACTTTATCTTGCCTTCCCAAGCCTTCTGGAAAATGGGTTTCCCTTTTTGTTGATCAAATAAGCATTTTTCTCTCTTTATAGTTTCCTCTAGCGTCTTGGGATCATCATATTAGATTTTATCACTGATGAAATATGGAAGCCCACTCAGATATCTCTGGATCTTGAATGTCTCATCCTTGATGAAGGGAACATACTTCAATAGCTCCAAGAATCTTCTTTCATACTCATCAATGGACATACTTCCTAGCTTGAGTTCAAAGAACTCTTTCATTTTCTTGTCATAATACCTCTTAGTTAAGTACTTCTTTTCAAAATGCTTCTTGAATTCCTTCCAAGTCACATTCTTCTCCATGAGGTGTTGTACTTGCACCAGTTGATCCCACCATATGGATTCCTTTCCTTTAAGTTGGTAGATTGAAATTCTTCCCTCTGCATGAGAAGAATAGTTTTGCAATTGGAAGTATTTCCTCATGCCTAGCATCCATGTCTCAACATCTTCATCCTTCTTATGCTCTCCGTCAAAAGTAGGAGGATTGATCTTATTCATTTCTCCTTTCATATCATCCACCCCAGACCTCCTATGTTTCCTAACAGGGGATGGACTTGAGCTATTGTGTGCTCTCCTATGGAAATTCTTTTGGGAGTGTTGGTGATGTATGCTACCACTCCTTGATCTTCCTTTATTCTCAGGGGTCCCGTGAATTCCTGATTTGTTGGAGACACTCGCCTTATCCAACTTCTTTACAATTCTTTCCAGG
>ML785395.1:177961-201655 GCA_009831015.1 Picea engelmannii
TTCACCAAGTTTTTAACTACTTTATGTGACCATCAGGGGCCCCACTACCCATGCTCGAGAGGAGTGGTACGTGGCGGAAGACTAGAAGAAGACACGTGGCCCAATCATGTGGATGACACGTGTCTCACTCCAAATGACATAATCATCTTCGACGGGTTCTTAACTCACTGACATGTGGCACACATCCCATGTGTCCACATCATTTCAGGTGATGTCAACAAGCCACGTCACTTCAGGACTTCGGGATTCGGTAGTTTTTATACTTGCATACTCCAATTCTCCCAAACGCCGAACTCTCAAACTTTCTTACCTTCCTAGGGTCCACATAGTACAATTGACATCATATAAGAGGGTGACACGTGGCCCCACGTGTCAGATTTCTTTTGGTCCCACAAGGTCATCAAAAAGTACCATTATGATTGACACGTGGCAAGACTAAGGAAGTCCACATCACTTTGGGACTTCGGGCTTCGGGATATTTCACCTTAGCACACCCCGTTTCTCCTGAACGTCGAACTCCCAAACAAGCTAATCTTTTGACACGTGTCTCCTTTTGTGAACGGTCTGAATGAACTCCAGACTTTGGGACTCCAGGCTTCAGAAGATTTTACACTTGCACACTCCAATTCTCTCGAACGTCGAAATCCTGAATCATGTCAATCTGCTGACACAAGTCCCTTCGAATGGACAGTCCAGATTAACTCTGGAATTCGGGACTTCAGGCTTCAAAATATTTTACACTTGCACACTCCAGTTCTACCAAACGTCGAACTCTCGAATCAAGCCAATATCTTGACATGTGTTCCTTCGGATGGGTGGTCTAGATTAACTTCGGACTTCGGGACTTCGGGAGTTTGCGCCTTAGCACACCATGTTTCTCCCGAATGTCGAACTGTCAAATACCTATGATCTGTGGACACGTGTCCCTTTTAACGAACGGTCTGGATTAACTTCAGACTTCGGGACTTCATAGCTTCAACACTTCAGCCCCTTTGGCTTTATAACTCATAAAATTCTCTGAAGTTATGAATTCCTAAGGACTTGGAGGTTAACTCTCATGCACCTTTTTCCAAATATGATGGCTGGAAAATGTTAGCCTTTCCCCTGCGTAGATCTTATGACCAAACTTCAAACCTTGCGGTTCCAAACCCACGGTTACCGCAGTCTCTTTTTTATGTTGTCTTTCTTGAACTGTTATACCTCCTGAGCTTCCAAACATAACCAAGGTGTTCTCTTGGCACTCTGGGATGCTTTGAAATTCAAATTTTGTCCTTCTTGACCACAATTTTCTCTGAGCTTTTGATTCCATAACCACTTATATGACCCAATTCAGGCTCAGTGTTGAAAACTAGGCTCTGAACTTCAATTTTGTCCATTTAGACAACAATTCCTTTTTGAAACCTTTTCTTCAACTTCCACTTTCATGGCCCATCTAGGCTCAGTGTTGAAACCATGACTCTGATACCAATTTGTAACATCCCCAGCCACCAACAAGAAGGGCAACGTCACTTCATAAACATCAATCTTTTCTTTTCTTCTCTAATATATATATATATTTCAATTTTAACCAAACATAAACATTCTTTTCATACACATATTCTTGCATAAGCGACAATAACACATACAAATTTAACAGATGATTTACGTTCTTCTATCACACAACATAATGCAAAAATAACAGTAAAAGCATATATGCAGTAATCACAGGCAAAAATCATAAATATAACAGCATGTATAAATACACAACATGTAACCAAACTTGGAAATGGTACTTATCTTTTAATTGTAGTACACCAACTGCATGCAGACCTTACATGAACCTCCAAAACTTAGACCACGCTGCTCATCACTCTCAACAATGGGTCACCCCTGAGCTGGGACTAAAATCCATCGGGCAAGGTATTCCTAAGCTTGGAAAGGACAACAGGAAAGTCGCACAGTTCAACAGGAAGGATTTCCTCCTAGGAGCCACTTACGCCCATAGCCCACAAACTCTCATTCCTAACACACCTGTCCCACCCCAAGAGGGTACACCTTCACTGTCACATAGTCCATCAGTTTTCCACCTCCCTTCCATGGCTTCAACAACGGGATAGACAAGAAGTCTCAGAGTATTGTACCTGCTACTGGACTCCCTCCAGGAGAACTCACTTCCTCAGCACACTCTCTCACCTGGAGAGAGTTGCTCACATGCCTAACAACCTACCTCTTCTATATATCTCCTAAGTCCAACGAGTAACCACAACAGCAAAATTGGTTATGGGCTCTGGTAATGATAGAAAGCCACACCAGTCCAGAGAAAAATGTGGGTAACAACAACAAAAGGTTAAGGCACAATATGGCTTAGGCACTACGCAGTCGTGTTGTGCTTCGCAACAAAAATGATTAGCTTCCTAACACAGAAAGTGCAGGTTTCAGAGTTGCAAAGTTCAACGATGGAGGTAATGGTTGTTGCATGAAGGCTCTCTGTCTCAATGCGTGCATCAGTGGGGAGTATGTCCAACATGGCGAGAATGGTGAGCCAACCCCCAACGAATTGTCTTTCCCACCTTAAAACTACATGCGCCCAGGCTGACACCTGTCCTCCTGAAGCTGCATGAGCTCCACTTAACACTCGGTCCCTTCCCAAGGAATTTAGGACAACATAGGTTATGTCAAACCTTTGCCTCTAGGAAATAATAATATAATATTATTCCCTACCTAGTGGAGCTTAGTCCCCCATAACTCTTTCTCAGTGGTCGGTCTACACGCAGCGATGTAATTTTATTAATGAAGTGAGTATTTACATATAAAGAATCAGGATCATTGGCCTTAGCATCTAGGCTCTCCGGCCTCATAAACACATAAGTCTTTCAACTTATAAACACTTGGCTCACCAACCTATAAACATAATTACAATTTAGCAGGGGCTCAGCCTTGGGGTGTTACACTAGTGCAGCTCCAAGTACAAATTTGATCACAAAGTCTATATTTTTCCTTGGTGGTAGTCTTGGTACCTCATCAAGGAATACATCTATGAACTCTTGCAATACCAAATAGTCTTCTATATTTGAACCTTTTCCTTCTAATAATTCCAATACATGGGATGCATACAACTAACTTCCCTTTCAGAAGAACTTTTTCAACTAAAAGACTAGAATTTGTCTTACATATATGGCCTTTGGAATACCCCTTATTGTTCTCGAGTTTCCATGTTCATCAATGCAATCGAATTTCTTATTGTAGCAATAAATCTTAACTCGATGTGCTTCCAACAAATCCACAACAATAAGGACATCATATGGACCAAGTGGAAAAATGTTTAGATTTTCTCATGTGGAAAGTCCATTGATATAATGGAAATCTCTCCAAATTTTCATTAACTCTCTCTTGGTTCCATTGGTTAACTGAACTAGACATGACTTACCATGCTTACTCTTCTCAAGTGCACATGATTCAATAACTTTAGGAGTAACATAATTGTGACTAGATCTTGAATCAATTAAAATGGAAAGGGATTGCCTAGCAATCCTACCTTCAACTTTAATAATTCTTGATTGATGATCTTCTCAACGGTCTTCCAAAGAAACATAGATCCCGAGAATAGTCTTTGTTACATTTTTAATAATTGTAGCATCTTCAATGTTATGGATATTTAATATGATGTTCTCCATTTGATGTGAACAATTTCTAAACAAATGTTTCTCTCCACATTCTCGACATTGAATAGGATCTCTTGGCCTCCTTCCTATTTATTTAGATAGCCTAGCCTCTCCTTATGTTGGTTGATTTTGTTGAAAATTGTATGAATATTTTTTATGATGCAGGGGCTTGAACTCTTGATTTTTGTGATCAGGCTTCTCCTTCTTCTTATCTTTCCAAGCCTTGTGGACTTTTGACTTGTTATTTTTATGCTCATAACAATACTTAGCCTTTTTGATGGCCTCATGTGGAGTTCAAGGTTCATTGAAATCAACTTTGTCTCTTTAATATCAAGGTAACACACTTAACAAATGATGGATCTTTCCCTTCTCATCTTGGGTGTACTTGACATATCCTAGTAGTTTCAAAAATTTATTCATGTATTCATTTATGGTCATCAATCCCAACTTTAACTCGTGGAATTCCTTTACCTTAACATCATAACACCTATCAAATATATACTTCTATTGAAAGTACTTCTTGAACTGCTTCCAAACAATCTTTCACGTGTTTGTTTTCTTGAATTGTTATGCTCCCACTAGATTGATGCTCTACCATTCAAGTTGAATATGTCTACTTTGGATATAATATTTTTTGAGTAATCGTGGACTTGGAAATACTTCCTAATCCCAAGAAACCAAGCCTTAGTTTCTTGGTAAGACTTTACCTCTCCATCAAAAGTAGGTGGTTTTACTTTTCTAAATTCTTCTTGCAAGTTATCTCTAGCATGTCACTTTCTACTTTTCCTATGAGAAAAATATCTCAAACTACTCAATGAATATTTAGAGGCAAATGATTCACTAAGAGAGAATTTTGATGGTGTATAGGTTCCATCACTGGAAGCCTTTCTTTTGATGCTTTGAGGCCTCTTGCAAGACCGACTTCTAGAGTTGCTCCTACTCTTACTATCATTGTTTGAATTCTATTCATGATGCATGTACCTTTGTATATCTTTTAAACTTTACAATGTGGTAGCATTGAACTAGTTATGTTCTTCTTGAGTCTCAATTAACCTCTCATTATCTACTCTATAGATTTGCTACTCTTAATATTCTCATGGTTTTTGCAATATTTGGAGGATTCTCTTGGTTTCTTCACACATTGGACTCAATGTTTTCACTTTCATCTTATAGATTTTCACCCATCATGTCTTCTTGATGGTCATAAGGGATTTGTGCATCTTTCATTATGGCACCTTACATGGTCCATAAATACCAAGCCTCTATAACTGATATTGGGTAGCAAGCATTGTGTACAACAACACTCTTATTAACTTAACAATGTCATCAAAACATCATTATATCAATGTTTTTCATTTATGAATTGTTGTTCATACTGAATCTATGTTATAACTAGCTCTTGTCAGACTATGTCATTTACCTTTCTATCCAACAAAAACCTTATTATTGTAACATGAAAACTAATACCACTCTATGGCATAACCATCCCCCTATGTAGTGTTATGGAGGGAGATGGGGTATTTTTTCCTTTTCATCAAGATTAATCTCTCATATACCTTAATTATTTCTATTTAGATTAACCTCTTTTCTACCTAGGTCAAATATGACACACACATATCATTTGAAATTATGTTGGGCTAATCTGAATGACCTTCCATTGGGCAATCTTTCAACCATAATATCTATGTATCGGGTCATTGGCCTTATTTGAAAGTTCTACCCCTTTTGAAATATTTTCCTAATGGTGAGGCCATCGGGCTTCTTTGAAAGACACACTTTCACACACCCACAAACCATTATGTGAATTTGAAGAAACATATTTTGAAAGTCCCTGACAGGCCATCAAGCTTCTTTGAAATAACATATTTTGAAAACCCCTGATAAATTATCAAGCTTCTTCAAAAGGATATTTGATAGATATCAATGAGTCCATCAAGCCCCTTTTGAAGAAGATCATGATCAGGTCACTTTGAATATAACACTTCAAAGTAAAAAAGAAAGGCTTTTATCCCATTCAAAAGACATTTTTGTACTTAGGTAAAGTAGCAAATTCAAATGAACCTCCTTCTAGTATACAAGTCTTATTGACCTATCTCGAAGGAATCCTTCAAAATGAAAACAATCAAGGGTTAGAATGATCATTGTTTGAGTTAACATTTTGAACTTCTAATCAAAGAAAAGAATTGGCCCAACTTCAATAGTGATATTTTGAAGTAACTAACAAGAAAAAAAGATCTTTTCAAACCCATTTGAAGAACACTTCGAATTGAACATAGGAGACTTGTAGGACCAAATGGTCCTGCACTTATGATGGTGTTTGGGCTATGGCCACACCATTAGGCATAAGTAACTTGAAATGTACATGGCCATATCCACTATGATTCGAATAGATTCATGATATGGAATGCACAACAAGAAGTTGAGCTAATTAACTCTAAGGAGATTTCGAATTCCATAGGTACATACAACTAACTATTACAACAAAGCAAGTACAAAACATCATGAATCAATTAATTTCATCCTAATTCATACATGAGAAAAATACAAATCATTCAAAAATATTATAAGTTCATGAATCCAAACATAGCTAAGATGGAACACTTATCTTTAAACAAGTTGGTCTAAGGAAACTAGTTATTGGTGAGAAATTTTCTACCCAACCATACGCAATCCTCTGTGGATTCCACCCCCAAACTGGGCTATGAGGACACCAGGGTGAAGGAAACCATTTTAGTACACTTAGGTCACTCACCCAACCCAATGGTGCTTAGGCCCAACGTTCAATAAAATAACCATAGAACACTCCAAGTATCCATCCAACCAACCTATCCATGGCATTCCCTTCCACTTCCCACTCAACACATGGAATACAATCCTTTAGGGAACTTCTTCCCTTTAGTGATTTTAAGTGTGTGCATATGGAGTCCAACCTACTATCTACCTTCAGGGAAACCCAACACAATTTTGTCTTGGCTCTTGGACACTAAATATGTGGTAATCTAGAGGGAATGGGAATGGTTTCCTATAAAACTAAGCTCTCTTCTCCTCTACAACCTTCCATCTGTGTGTGTGTGTGTGTGTGTGTGTTTCACAAATCTCCCCTTCCTTATATCTCCTTAGTCTCTTACAACCTCCCATGAAAAATGCTTTTGCACATAGCACCTCTAAATGGATGATAGGAGAGAATGCATGTGATTAGTTCTGAATGAATGAATGGGCAATTCCCTTTAAATTTGCATGAAAGGAAGGAAAGGGAAAATATATGGTTCAAATTATTATTGGGATGGAGTGTCTTACACTCCTCATAACTTGTACTAAACCCCCACATCCTCATAACTATGAAAGGTGGACTTCCCCACCAACCACCATTTGCATTCAATGATTAGTCGTTGGGGATTTTAATAAGGCACATGGTGAAACAATCAAGGTTATGAAACTTAGGCAACTGAGGATTATTTTTCATCCCCCATAGATCCCTTTCCTCTTCCCCTCTTGTGGACTTATAAGCACTATCATGCTCTCAATAGCCAACCCTGAACCTTTATATTAATTTTTTAATTAATATTTACATATCTTGAGAATACCATGGAAAGTCTACCTTATGGTATATAGAAAGCATATTTATTGATCATGCATGCCAAGACATTCACTAGTCGAGCATAGGCCTTGAGCTCCACAGTATGAATTATTATAAGATATTTACATCATTTACACATGGGATCATTCTATCCCACCAACATATCCATTTATTTGGAATTTATACATAATCTAATCCAAATCATCAAAGGGCCCAAATTGAGGTATTATAGAACACTATGATCCAACCAATTTAGTGATAAGAATATACTAGAAAGGAAACTTTGGCTAGAAAAGAAGCATATTTAGAGGAGAAGTACATAAAATTCCCTCATGTAATGTTAATGACTTTTTTGAATATTTTTTAGATAAAGACTATGTTGATTCAATTAAGGATTTCTCTTCACACAAGATTTCCAATGACCAACAAAAGTTGTGATTATTTAAAGATAACTAGTCATGTAGAGTGTCACTTTTCCAATCCAACTTGTTCTTGATAGCATCCCAAACATTCCATATTGTTTTAGCAACAAAGTTACTTTTGATGAAGATGTGGTAAGGGTAATCAAAAAAATGTTTTGAGTGAATTCACTTGAAAATATTTCATCTAGGAGGACTCTAAAGGTAGTTCCATTACTCATCATGATTTTCCAAGATTTTCATCCTTCCACAACCCTAATGAGCCATCTATCACATCAAGCCTATCCCTACATGTAGGTATAGAGATAATTAACATTCCCCCAAATAATTGACATGCAACAAAGGCTCTTGTGGGCTCTATAGAATCTCTTCTTACCATTAGAGTTACCCTATAAGAAACTCCTATGCAAATTTTCTAGTTTTGAATAGTTTCTCGTTTAGGGAATCTACCATGAAGAGTATTACAGATGAGTGACACCAAATGCTTATATACAAATCTAGGATTTGATTGCAAGAGACATAGGTTTTACATGTTTATTTCTTATCTAACCTTTCAACTAGAATTACATTGCACATATCCTTAGGGGTGTGTGAAAACAATGGGAATCCCCAAGAATTTGAAGGCTTGTTTGAGTTGATTCTAAGCCCACCCTTTGCTTGCTAGTGATTTAGGAGTATCCTCTCAGGATGAATACTTCATAGGTTTCCTCTTAGGATTGTTGGTCTTAGCTATGAATACTATGGTGCTCAACGTCATGGAAGAATTGAGGGATGAAACAATCTATCGCATTGGTTATGCATCTATAAAGCAATTCAAGGAGGTGTCTACTCCATGGAAAGATATGACACGGTGGTGGTGGTTTTGACTACTTTTGCGTCTATTTGAAGATATTTCATTTTAGTATTTTAATTTGAGCCATTTTTTGAAGCGACTGAAGTAAGGCCTCACTTTTTACCAGAATATTCTAGGTATTGTTTGTCCACATTACTTTTGGCCACGGAAATCGTAATTCATATTTCTAGGTACCCTTTCAAAACCTACTATGATGATAAATTTAAATAAATTAAGAGCATCCATATCACAGAAACACACAAATGATAATTTGTATTACCCACTTACACTCATATACATTAGGTATATATAGTTGGAGTGATATCCAACTGATTCTAAACATGGGTGGAGGAGTTGAGAGAATATCTCAACAGACTCTAACAAATCCTCAAACTAATCCCCAAACTGTAGTATCCAACATTAATGAAGCATTATCTCTAACACCCGTCTTTAATGCTTACATTACAAAACAGAAAAGGTTACAACACTTTAACTTTGTCTGACATGGTCTTCATCAATGCCTATAGTCACTCTGACGTCTCCGGACTGCGCTCTTTCTCTTCCTCATATTTGAGCTTACCATTCGACTCATTTAAAATATAAATGCTTCAGACCATCATTGATGAACTTGTACAATGGACAATATTGACAAACTAGGCTCACCAGGGCTTCCATGAGAAACACAGTCAAGTAATCAAGCATCCTATGAACATACCTCCATCTGTCAGATATTTTTCTTTCGGCTATCTGTCAGTTTCTAGAAAGGCAGTTTGGATACAAAATGTCTTCAAAATTCAATCATACAAGATGACCTTAAAAGAATCGTTGTACTTGAAACCGGGACTGTCAGTTTATATCAAGTAACAAGAATTTTGTTTTTCTTTACACATAAATAGCACACCCACACAAGATCTGAATCCATCATCTTGGATATTCATTCTTCACTTGCAACTTGTTAGAGTAGTCAATTCTAACAATCTTTTCCCATACACATTGAGTTGACTAGACTCAGTTTGTTTCAAACTCCAAAATCTCATACAATATTCAATACATTCATGGAATTCACAATCTCTCAAACTAAACTAAACTATAACTCACACTTACTTGTGCACACACATATCACACCACAAATTTGCATGTGAAGAAATTAGAACACCGCCATGATAAAACACAACAACAAATCGTCCATGCCTATAAACAACAGCTATGAATGGGATGAACAATTCGTGTCTCCCAAACATGACAGATATTGCACGGAATTTACTATAATATGGGGTCCTCCCTCATGCATTAAATTTAATATGACCTCTGCTTCATTGGATGCAGGCAATTCGTTGGCTTTCTTTATATTTTTGAATAGTCGGACTAAGCTTGAACGATAACTTGTTGATTGCATTCACGGAATTCTTTGGGGAGGTTACCGAAGAGCTGCTCCAGTGGCTATCATCTTGATCCCACTGAACTACATCCTTCTCCACCTGATCGTTGGCCACGAAATTCAAATTGGGATCAAAGGTCGAGGGATTGGCGGGGGCAAAAAAATAGGTCATTCTCGAGCAACCTAGCGCTGCAGTAACGAATTTCTTTGTGTTGTGACTCCTCAATGAACTCCAACCCGCTTTGCATCTCTCCAAGTAGCTCAATGATAACACAGGGACATCACGCAATGACCTTTACCAACAATGATACTCTCTACTACGACGACAATAGATTCGAAACGTAGAAACTCACAAATAGATACAGATCAAAGAACAATTCACACTCTATTTTTATATACATAAATCACTCCAAGCTAATCCTACATATTTACAAGGAATTAAAATTCATGGCTCTCACATCTTCCTGGCCTTCCGGTGAGGGAATTAAGCCAGAATTGGCTCTGATACCAAATTAAAGAAATGAAGAGCATCCATATCACATAAACACACAAATGATAATTTGTATTACCCACTTACACTCAGATACATTAGGTATATATAGTTGGAGTGAGATCCAACTGATTCTAAACATGGGTGGAGGAGTTGAGAGAATATCTCAACAGAATCCAACAAATCCTCAAACTAATCCCCAAATTGTAGTATGCAACATTAATGAAGCATTATCTCTAACAGATAATTAAGCATGCACCTCTATGACAGGTTATGTTCGTTAGAAAAAAGTGGATTTTATATGTTTGAAACCAGAAGGAAGTGAGAATCCCTTAACATTATCGAAGAATCAAGTGGAAAAAATTTCCACGCGGATGAGATGGTGTGATATTGCACTTGGATGGAGTTAAGTGTCCCTCCCTAGAACATCTCAGAATATGCATAAGCATGAAGTCTATGAAAAGAATATTTAGAGATCTTATAAACCTATAACATCTCAACTTTACTATTTGTGATGGTTTGCAAAAGCTACCAAATTTGTTTGAGAATATGAGAATCTTACAAAGCCTTCGGTATCATTACTTTTCTAGGTGTTTTTTATTGGGAATTGTCACATGGCTAGAATTTTTGTTTCGCTTGTGTCCCATATCATCCAAGAAGCCTAGTTGTTATGTAGAACCAACATGAACTCATTAGTTTTGCATGACCATCAACCACTTGTATCACTTGGAATACGTCTAGCCAACATGTCTTGAACAACCCAAGCCATCCACCTTTAACCATACGAAAAGTCAAAATGCTTGTTTCACCATAGATGATGCTACACCATAGATAACCTACTATTGTCTCCCATGAGCCAAACATACTTGAACAACTGACTACCCAATGTGCGACCATGTTATCATCCATCCAAGTCTACACATGATAGTCAAAGAAGATCATGTTCCTACTTGTCAGTGATTCACATATCTTCAATGCAATTATCAACATTGTTGCTTGGCCATGGACAACACACACAATCTATCACATTGTCAAGTTGTGCCATCCTTCATCGAAGCCTACTATGCAACACTTTGTCTATTGTCCATCCTACTCAACAAGAAATTTTTGGTCCTCCTAGCCTACGTGCTAGTACATCATCCTCACAGTCTCACATACCACCATGAGTCGGTCACCAAGGCTACCAAAGTATATGGACTCACCATGCAACTTGCTAAGTATGCTCGACACATCCTTCATCATGCCATTTCCAATAGCACCTCAAATCAGGTCCTTACATAAACACTACATATACTTTCTGAAATTTAATTTGACTTAAACATCTTTGTTTGTGGCATTGCACCAAATTGACTGTGTTGAGGGAAACAATTTGGAAATATCAACATGCTTGAAGGCTTAAATCTTTCAGTTTGTTAGGAAATGGAAGTATTGCCTCCCTAGGTTACACATTATCAGTCCTTTGAAACCTAAGTGACTATTGAAACCTAAGTAATTTGGAAAATTTCAATGTAAAATCTCATTAAAATGATGTTTGCTTCATTCGATTGGAGAATTGAAACAATTAATATATTGTAGAACACTAAAGTATTTACTTGTAGGTGCAATGGAGTTGAAGAATTTGGAAGTTTTGAAACTATAATAAAAGCAAAGTTTGTAATCTCAATTACCAAATTATTGGAACAATAACTATATTATCTCTCTTTTGTAAATCTATATTCTATATATTAGATTCAACATTAAAAAACAAAGTTTATGAAAAAACAAGATTTGTAGTTTTTGTTTCTTAATTATTAGAACAAAAATTATTTTATCTTTTATAAAAATAAAAGAGAGAAATAAATAATAAATAATAATATTACATTTTGAAATGTAAAATAAAAAGTTGTAAGTTAAATTGAATTAGAATTAAAAATTATTTTGAAATTTAAATTAAAAAATGATTTTAAATTAAAAATAAATATTAATTTTTACTAAATAATATAATATTTAAAAATAATAATTTAGTTATTATTTTATTTATTAAGTTATGTATTTTTTAAGAGTTTTTATTAATCTCACATTTAAGAACTTTTTCTTAAATTTTCTTGAAGAATAATTTAGACACCAAATGAATTAAAGAACTTAAAATGATACTCGTATTGTGTTTTGAGTCTATGAAAGAAGAGGGGAAGAAGGGTTGGTGATCAACTCAGTAAAAACACCTAGTAAAAAAGCAATTACAAATCCAAATATTCATGTAAAAAAACAATTAAAATCCATGCACTATTATGGCAATCATCATTAACTTATTATGTATTAGAATAAGTATGGAGATGCAAATGTCTACAAATTAACAATATTTATGGTTTGTCAATGGTAATGATATCGAGAAGGTTGTATACCATGTTGAGAATTAATAATTAACTTGCTAATATGTTATAGAAGGAAAAAAACAAAAAAAATTATAAGAAAAATGATTGGTTCCTTATAAATAAAATTTATTTTCTCCTTAAAAATATTTGTTTGTTTCATATGAATAAAATTTCCTCTTCCCTTAAAATATGAATGAAAATTCTTCTTTCCCCCAATGAAATTATTTGTCTCATATGAATAAGACTTCCACTCCCCTTAATGACATATGAATTCCTCTCCCCTTTGACAATAAAGCGAAAAAAGAAAAGTAAAAAAAAAGACTGAACAGACTTCCTTAATCCTATTATAAAATTAGGAAAAAGTTGTTAGAATAATATCCTCACACTCAATGTCAATGCTCTAAGCTTAAAACTCTGTCAAAGGTTAAGTCCGTCAACCTTTGTCTATATAAAAACTATATTTTCAAGACATATTTAACAAATAACTATTATATATTAATTACAGGATATTATAAAAATATATATTATGAAACATATATAATTAAGTAATAAATAAAAAGAATATGCACTTTCTTTTACAACATATAGTATTATTTTGAGCTTTCCATTCTACTTTGAAAGTTTGCAGGATATAAAATTAAAAAATATATAAATAAAAAGAATATACATATTTTTTTTTGGTATAATTTATGGTATTATCCTATTTTTTTTAATTTTATATTTCAACATTCAATATTGTTTAGCAAGCTATATATTATTATTATTATTATTATTATTTAAAAACTGAAATTGCTTTGAAAGGATAAGAAAATGAAATGAATCTCTGTAAAAGCAGGCAATATATTGTTGATTTGGACACATATGTGCCAGAGTATACTGATGAAGAAGATAATATTATTCGAGAGATTGAACTAGGAAGGAAGACCTATAGAGGGTGGGAGCGGGGGGCATTATAAATTCTCTAATAATGCCGCTCCCTCCCCGTCCGCCTCCCCCTCCCACCCTCTATAAAGGACTTCCGCCATTACACGAATGCCTACCACAATAGACGCAATTACAAGGCCAGGGTGAGACCCGTAGCAGCACATAGGAAACTCATCTGCATCGGGAAGAAGAACATCATCTCTATCAGTTTGATTAGGTGCCACCCTAGGGGAAGGAACTGCCACCAACTAGTTAGGATTTCATGAAAATAGAAGCATTTATTGATATCAGGTTTTGCTAGCCGCATCCCTGTAACTATGGAGATGGGCAAGCGTGGGCATGTGCCACTTCCAGGGAGAACGCAGACGAGGGTAAGGGACTGAGCAAGCGTGGGCGAGGGCACGAGCACTACCAGGGCGAGCAGACTCAACGGAGCGGCGCGACGGGTGCAAGGCGAGCAAGGGTTTGACAATGGTGGTGGAGGGTCATACTCAGCGAGCCTGCAGTGTGGCGGTGGTGGGCACGAGAGGGCTCTACGGAAGGCGGAGGACCTGCCAAAACCTGTAACGACCACAACCGTTACTCCGGAGGTTTTCGGGGTTTGTTTGCAATCCGGGTTTTGTCCTCTTTTTTATTTTTTTGTGGACCCTCTTGACCCCTTCCTCCTTGGCTAGAAGAGGTTTTGGACCCAAGCTTTGAGGTCCTAGTTCAATTTCTTTTTTGGTGTTTGTTGGGGTTTTTACCCCTATTTTGTTTCCCATTTTACAACCTGTGTGTTGGTTCTTGTGTCTTTCTGGTTTCTTTTAAAAATGTAGTAATTTATGTATTTGAGCATGGTCAATGGACTAGCGCTGTTATAATCATTTGTTATGGTCTTGAAGATGTAAAAAATTATATTTTCATTAGCAGAATCTTTACCAATTGAAAATACTATAACATGGATTACTTGATGACTACGTCGGCGGCCTTCTCGAACTCACCAAAATGTTGAGAGGCCTTTCCTGTGGATTTTCTTTTGAATTTTTCAAACCCCTGTACATACATACAGACTCGAGGAATCTTCTTCATCAGCGTCACTTTCATTAATCCATGAGCCCATCTGTCTCATTTTCTCTGCCGCGTTTGGAGTACCCCACTTTTTTATTGAAGTCCATGAGCCTATCCGTCTCATTTTCTCTGCCGCGTTTGGAGTGCTCCACTTTTTTATTGAAGTCTTTCCATTAACCCACTATCCGACATTGACCCTGACAAATGAACCTGAAGTCGACTCAATACAGTGCATTGAAGTCTTTCCATGAACCCACCATCCGACATTGACCTTGACGAATGAGCCCGAAGTCTTTTTGTTTGCCGAGTCTGCTGGCCGCCTCCATCGAATCGACAATGCTTTGGGTCAAAAATACCTAAAAGCTTCTTAAATTTATGCTGCAGTCTCCTACTTATACAGCACCGATTCCATATACTGGTAAAGCATTATCCTCTGTGCTCAATCCATCAAATTCCATATTTTTGCAGATGTTGCAGTGCTTTTCCATAATGGCTAACAGACATCAGATCCTGTTACTCCTCTCTTCGTTTCTTCTTCTTGTGGTTGTTAGAACCCAAGCCCAGGATTCCCAACCCAATATCACAGGCTACGCCTGCTCCAGTGCCCCATCGCCCTGTCAAACATATGTTTTTTATAAAGCCCAAGCTCCTGATTTTCTCAATCTGAGAAACATTAGTGATTTATTTGGGGCAGTGCAAAGTTCCAATATAGCAAAAGCTAGTGGTCTGCCCACTGATACCTTGTCAGTATTTGATGGGCAACCTTTGCTCATTCCCGTAAGCTGTGGATGCATGAGGAACTACTCGCAGGCCAATATCACTTACAGAATAGTGAAGGGCGATACTTTCTACGGAGTTTCAACAAGGAAATTTGAGAATTTGACAACATTCCAAGCTGTAGAGGTTGCAAACCCTACCCTCGTACCCACAGACCTTCAAATTGGGGATATTGTCACCATCCCAGTCAGATGCAAATGCCCATCAAAAGCCCAAGTGACAAATGGGACCAAGATACTGATAACATATGTTGTGCAGAAGGGAGATTCTCTGTCAAGTATCAGCCAGAAGTTTGGCGCAAACCAGCAGAATTTGAAATCTCAGAATGGTGTGAATTCAACCCTAGATCCTTATTCTACAATTTTGCTTCCTCTTTCCAAAAAGCCTCAGCTTGCTCAAGTTCATTCGCCATCCCCATCTCCATCTCCAACTACTACATCCCCACCTTCACCTCCAACCTCATCGCCAGCTCCATCACCAACTACTAGATCTCCACCTTCACCTCCAACCTCATCGCCAGCGTCATCGCCAGCTTCATCACCAACTAGTTCACCTCCTTCGCCAACTAAATCTCCTTCTTCATCTCCAAAATCTTCACCTCCTCCGACAACTACTTCTCCTTCATCTCCAAATTCTTCACCTCCAACTCCATCAGAAAGTGGGCTGCATAGGGGTGTTCTTATTGGGGCTTCACTGGCTGTGGCTCGTTCGCTAGTTTGTATTGCTTTCTTTGTCTTTTGGATGTGATGAAGGAGGGGTCTGGCCTTTTGCAATGGTCAGCGACACTAATTTGGTTAAGCCAGGGTTTTGTATCAATCCCCAGGGCCAGTCTTGCTCGGTTTATAAGTATGTAGAAAGTGTTTTTTGAATTCTTGGTTTCAGGAGGATTTAAGATTGCAAATTAGTTTAGGTAGATATAGAAGTCTAGTCGATTTTTTGAGTATTTGGATTGGTTTATAAGTATTGCAAATTATTTTGGATGTTTAATTGGCTTTCATAAATATAATGTCCATTTTTGGCCCTTGGGAAAATTTATGTGATATTTTGTATGTTGTGTTTAGAGTAGAGATTCTACACATCAATGCTAAATACAATTTAGATAAAAAATTGTAAAAAAACATGACATTGTTTTTATGAGAAATAAAGGATTTTTTTTACAAGAAAACTTTAATGCTAAAACAATAAATAAAGTTTTTTTTAATGAGAAATAAAGGATCTTTTTTACTAGAAAACTTTAATGCTAAAACAATAAATAAAGTTATAATATTAAGTAGTATGTTTAATTTTAATGTTCTTTAATGCTAAAACAATAAATAAAGTTATAATATTAAGTAGTATGTTTAATTTTAATGTTGATGGTTAGATGAAGATCATTGCATATAAAAAAGAAACTTGGAAGTTTTAGTTAAAATATTATTTTGTATAGAATTGATTAAACTTTGTTATCAAGCTTTATTCATTTGCAATGTTTTAAGGTAATAACCAAAATCCAATGGAGTGATTTGTATTTATGGACTTGGCAATACCATGTTATATCATATATTTACATTTAGAATGATTATGGGTTGGTTATTGGCCTGATTTCTATGTTATTAATTTTAACTTTCAATATTGTCCTTTTTAAAAAAAGTTTGAATATGAAAAGCACTTGATTTTTGAAAAAAACAAGTTACTTTTTTTGCTAATAAATTTTAAAAAAGAATAAGGGTCCACATGGGTCACACTCTTGGTTTAAAACATCATTGTCATCATATGTCTTGTCTCAAAGGTGTACATAAGCTTCCATTATGTCACTTTCCAACCGTTTAGAGGTCAAGTCAGAGGCTAGGTCTATTTGTTGCCAACTCACCTAAAAGTTCACAGCGTACTAAGAAGTACCTCATGCACTTATCTTTCATTATTGCAATTTGGAAATGTGTCAAGGGGAATTTCATGGTTTTCAGCACTTTCATTCGGTTTGATTTTCAAAGATTATGTCAAGGAAAAACTCTAACAGTTTCCTTGAAGTGCGTTATTGGAATTTGAAATTGGCGTTGCAGACTGGCGCTACGAACTAGCTGAAGAAGATTGTTCAAGATTGGATGCCTTTCTCTAATACCAACTCAAGTTCACAAAGCACCAACATTAAATTAGATATATTAGGTATTCCTTGACGATTTGCATGTTTCTTAAAGGTTCACTGAAGAATTAAAGTTGTTATGAATTGTTGGCGCTGCGAATTGTTAAATGTCCATGTGCTTCCAACTCTCAAACCCATTGTTATGGTGCTCTAAACTCTGCCCATTAGTCAAAGTTGTTATCTCAAGGTCATCCTACAATTCCTTTTGCAAACAAGTCATTTATTCCCATTGATATCTCTGCGCTTCGAAAAACTTGTTTTAACCCTGCACCACAAGTGTGCCCTGCAAACTGGTTCTGTTAATCCTATGTCTTTGGATTGTCAAAACCCTTGTCATTTTGAAATCAGTCTAAGACCAAAGTTTCAACCAGTTGTATGAGCTCCCTCTCATATATGGAAAGTATGGTCAATCATTTATATAATCGATCTCAATTGCATACCAGGTTGGCACGACGAACTGATATTGGTGCTGCGAACTGATGTTGGCGATGTGAACTAATGTTGGCACTGCAAACCCCCTTGCTTTTACAGAGTTGCATATTTTTTTCTTGTCTACAATTTTACTCAAGACTCAGTTGTTGTATCTTTTATCATTCCTTTTTTGAAGTTTGCTTTACTTCATACCACTGTTGTGTATAATTTTTTAGACAAGTGAAACTCCAGGCATACCAACTCTGTTATCAAGCCCTAAAATCCTTGTTTACCCTATTCTCACATAACAACTGTCACAAGAGATTACAGAAAGTGTTTTTCAAACAGTGATTATGGACAGTCAGCAAAACAATAAGTCTCACAAAGGGGGAGAGATTTTAAGAACTGAACCATATGACATGCAACTCATCAACTCTGAACCATTGTTCAGGGAAGCTTTCCAAAGGGTGGGTTGTCTCAATTTTTTTCAAAATATGTTGAGAGGGCATCTTGAAGTGGCCAAGGAGTTCACACTTAATTTTAATGGGACAGAGACTAAGGTGGGAATGCTAAAATTTGAAGTCTCTGAGCATTCTATCTTTGTAGCTACAAAAATATCCGACTGTGGTGAGAAATGGTTTAAAGACATGTCATTAAACTCTTCTTTCTCCAAAGAATTCCTCGAGCCTGAATATCAAGGAGACAATCTATCTAAAGGAGTGCCCAGAAGTCACATGATGTAAAGTTTTGACAAGATGCTCATGGTCATCCAAAGGTACTTCACATGTGAAAGAAGTTTCAATATGGTATACCAATACCACATCAATTTACTATTACATTTCACTGGAAAAGAATCCATGAACCTTCCATTCTATATTTTTAGGAGTATTGGCAAGATGTCAGGCAGAGTCTAGGCCAAGTCAAAGCAGGTAGACACCAGTGTTTTTCACTCTGGTCTAATCAAGATGTTAGTTATGGAAGAGCTAAAGAAAACTAACACTCACTGCGAAACTTTTCTAACTAAATCACATTTCCRGTTAGATATTTCTCCTACACCACAATCCAAAAGACAAACTCCTACCCCTGTTGAGAGGACGGTGCATTCAAATTCAAGAAAGAAGAAGAAGGTGACTAGGAGTGATAAATATTTTAGGGCTTCTAATGAGAAAGAAGAAGGTGGTCCTTCACAACCTCCTAACAGAGAAGTTTCACATATGGCAGAACCTACCCCCAAGGAGATTACTTCAAGAAAAGAAAGAAGCTTAAAAGGAAAAATTCTTGTCTTTTTCCCACTAGTTGTTGTAGACAAAGTCAATCCTAGAATACCCTTTACTAGATCAAAATCCAAACAACATGTTCCCATGAAGGATGATACACCAGAGACTTCATCTCAGCAAAAAGACAAATCTCAGTCTTCTAAGCATCCCATAGAGGTTATTGACATCATCATTCCTCATCATGAAAGCAACCATACCTTCAAAAGGCTTAGGAGGCAACTCAAGGAAGCAAGAGTTGAAATTGACAAGTTGAAGAAGGAACATTTGGGTTCCAGGATAAAGCTAAAGGATATGTTGGAAATGTATGAGGAGACAATTGATAAAGCAAGGTTCATGGCTAAGAGGTTTTTTCCCCTTCACAGGCAACTCAAGAATGTCTATAGGTAGAATAGAGCTTGTCAAGCTGAAATCAGAAAATTGAAGGCAAAGTTACAACCTTTTAGAGAAGTGGCAAAGAGGAACTTAGATATGTTGACCAAGGTGGCTACCAGAAGAAGTTCCAGAACAAAAAGATAAATACAAATGATCTTCTAAAACCAACATCATTTTTGTCGAGGTTTATGTTGCATGCATTTACAACATTTAATGATGGTTTTGAATTTTGAACTAAACTTTACAGTTTTTTGTGTTTTTCTCCAAGGATATAGCATGGTAATAAGTTTGTAGCATATCTGGAAGAATTACACTACCCCTGGTACAAGTTTTAAGGTTTTGAAACTTTTGCAAAGGAAAACAGGCTGCTACAGGAAAGTTTGCAGCACTTGGACTCATTGGCGTTGTGAACTCGTTGTTTCAGGACAGTTTGCAGCGTTGTGCTGCGAACTCAGGTTTTTGAAGATTTTGGAGTTAAGGGAAGTTGCCAGTTGTCAAGGGGAGCACGTACCAACACTCGGGGGATCAGTTGCACTTTGGAAGGCCACCTGCCTCAAGGAGTTGCAAACATAAAGACACACCATCAAGTTGTTGAGGAGGTGTTGTATATGTTGCTAGCATCTTCCTTCGAAATAGCGGTTTGTTGTTTTTTGGTTGTACACCTGTTTCCATGCTTCCCTTAAGCATGGAATCCTGTGAGGAAGTTGAGGGATGAATTGTAAAGATTTATTTTGATAAGTTTAGTTATTTAAGAGGCATTCTAGGAGTGAAAAGGGTTGGAATGGTTGAATACAAAACTCTTATCTTTATTCTTTTATTGTAACATAGTTTTTCAGGATGTATGGACCAGATTCAAGAAAATTTTAATGGTGGAAATCAGTCTTTATCTTACTATCATCTCATTTTTGTCTCATTTTGGTATCAGTCTCTGGTGAAGGATTCATCACATTGTTGTTTCTTTATTGTAGTAAATGATTTATTGTAGTATTGTATGCAATTGATCAAATTGTTTTCCTCTTTGGATTAAGATGTTCTTATTCAAATGATTTTTCTTTCATATGTGTTCCAAAAATACCTAATGTAAAACTGATACACATATTTCACTTCTCTTACTAAGTCTTTAATCTCTCATTTATATCTCTTAAACCGTGATTTGAAGTTATTCAAAGCCTTGTTTGTTGGTGTGTATTTCTTGGAAGGATTTGTGATTGATATCTTAAACTGAGTTTTACATTCATTTGTCACACTCTTTAAAACATTAGTATTCACATTCTTATGGGTATTAGACTTACATCTACATTAGTGTAGGTGTGACTTATAGTGCTAACAGAGAACTTATAAGTTACAAAATTTCCTAAAGAAGAGCATTGTAAGTGTCCACTTCATCCATTTAAGTACAATTGAATTCCTTTCAATAATAACCAGTCCACTTCATTCATACAAGTACAATTGAATTCCTCCCAATAATAATACACAAAATGTTCTCTTTACCAATATGACATTTGGTTCTCTTGATTTGTAAATTGTCGTGGATATTCCACTGGAACAGTTCATCATAATAGATCTAATAAAATATTAAAATATTTACTATGAAGGTTAATTTTTCCTTTAGATCTCATATTCTTTAATTACTGGTTTTCTGTTTGAAATGTATGAAATAGATTGATCCATGAGTATCTCCACACATGGAACTATTACTTTGCATACCATGAAAAAGATCATTAAAATGCTAATTAATAATAGGTGGCAAAGAATAATTAATTAATCATGAATGATTTAATTGTAATAAATGATTAATACTTGAAGTGAGTTGGAAAATCTCACATATTATTCATTTAATTATAAAAATAGGAAATTAGTTGTGAGAATCCAACTCACAAATTAGTTTCCTAATTTTAAGAGGAAATTAGTTTCCTAGTCTTGGTGAAGAAGTTAATGGTCTCATATGTTGGTTTGGACTCTTCCTCACTTTATTAGAAGTGGATTCCTAGTCTCAAGGAGGAAGTTAAGAGTCTTTCTCATTCTTATCCTTGAGTAATTATTGGATCCTAAATTTATGGATCTTGTCTTTTTGGATTATGGAGCTAGGAAAAATTATTTAAACCCCTTTATTGGGAGAGATTGAGGAGGCTTTTGGGAGGCCCTTTGAGGCTCTTTTAGAGAGATTTCTTTAAGGATAGAATCAAGCAATCATGCTTGTAATTTGTAAGCCCCATAATTGGGATATTTTATCCCCTTAGTGGGAGAGTATGTGAGCCCCTACATTGGGAGAATTATGCCCCACATTGGGAGAGCATTGTTGTCCCTTCATTTGGGAGAAGATGTATCCCTTTTCTATAAAGGAGAACCAACCCCACATTGCAAAAGCAATGACAAGTGATTCGTATTCCAAGTGGATATGAATCCGTAGCCAGGAGGTTCTCGTGAACTCCGTT
Organism: Picea engelmannii; assembly: GCA_009831015.1. Lineage (NCBI taxonomy): Eukaryota > Viridiplantae > Streptophyta > Pinopsida > Pinales > Pinaceae > Picea > Picea engelmannii. The sequence goes on from ML785395.1 coordinate 200,012, forward strand.
AACAACTCGGTGATCTCTTCCTCTTATGTGATTGTCTCATGTTTCTTATGCATATATTTATTTGTGTAATTATGATTATTAAATGCATATTGTAATGGATTATGTGTAAATTCTAACCTTGTACAATGTCTACTATAAATAGATATTCAGAAAAGAACAGAAAAGATACAATGGCAAATACAAACATTACACAAAGATTTTTCCCCCGGAAACCCAAACCGAGAAAACCAGCATATATTATATTCATTCATTGTGTTACATTGTTTACAATACAAAATATATATATATATATATATATATATATATATATATATATATATATATATATATATATATGAGCTAATGGCATCCAAAACCCTAACCCAATGACCTGGATTAGTCCAAAACCCTAATTCCTTAACCGGAAATAGAAAACCATGTGTCGAAAAAACCACCTAAATACATGACACGTTTATCGAGGTAGGTGTCACGTTTCCCGAGGCAGAAAAAAAATTCACATGACACGTTTCTCAGGATACAGGGGGGCAGATCCCCCCGCGCGAGGGTCCGGGGGCAGCGCCCTCAGAAAAAAAAATCTACCTCGGGAAACGTGTCATGTATTTAGGTGGTTTTTTTTCAGCACATGGTTTTTGTCGATGGTTTTCTATTTTCGGTTAAGGAGTTAGGGTTTTGGACTAATCCAGGTCATTGGGTTAGGGTTTTGGATGCCGCTGGATCCTATATGTATATTGTATTGTAAACAATGTAACACAATGAATGAATATAATATACGCTGGTTTTCCCGGTTTGGGTTTCCAGGGGAAAAATCTCTGTGTAATGTTTGTATTTGTCATTGTATCTTTTCTGTTCTTTTCTAAATATCTGTTCACAGTAGACATTGTACAAGGTTAGAATTTACATTTGGTATCAAAACTTTATTGGCTTCAGGGGGACGCCTCTGTGGTCAAGGGTTTGGCTCGGGACTGTGATAAGCCTTATTACAGTGGGAGATATATGGTATTGTTTTTCAGGTGAAAAGAAATGACAAGCAATTCAAAGATGGAGATCGAGAAGTTTAATGGGAAAAGCTTTGAGTTGTGGAAGCTCAAGATGGAAGATCTTTTGGTGGATAGAGATCAGTGGATCGCAGTAGATCCAGGTACTGCACCTACAGGAACTTCTGCAGATGACTGGAAAAAGATGGATCGGAAGGCAAAGAGCACAATCTGACTGTGTCTCTCCGATTCAGTATTACTGAATGTGCCAAAGGAAGCTACAGCCAAGGATTTATGGGAAAAGTTGGGGAAGTTGTATCAGTCTAAGTCCCTAGTAAATAAACTATTCCTGAGAAAGAAGTTGTATAACTTGAGAATGAGAGATGGAGACTCGGTGGCAGAGCATTTGAATGCCTTCAATACTGTGGTAAGTCAGTTAGTATCTGTTGAGATTAAAATTTCAAATGAAGATAAATGTATCAGTTTGTTGTGTTCTTTACCAGACTCGTGGGATAGTCTGCTTGTGTCCATAGGTAGTAATACAACTTCTTTGAAGTTTGAAGAAGTGGTCTCATCCTTGTTGTCGGAGGAGATGAGACGAAAGAATATGGAAGGACATAGCACAGACACATTATTTGCAAGAGGACGTTCCCAGGAAAGAAATAGATCT
>ML785395.1:204188-220191 GCA_009831015.1 Picea engelmannii
AATCAGAGAAAATATGTCGAGACAATATTGCAGAGGTTTAATATGCAGGAATGTAAACCGGTCAAGGTTCCTATTCCTATTGGTGTAAAGTTATCTGGGGATTAGTGTCCCAAGACACATGAAGAAGAGGAGGACATGTCTCATGTTCCATATGCGAGTGCAGTTGGCAGTTTGATGTATGCAATGGTCTGTACTAGATCGGACATTGCACATGTAGTGGGAGTTTTGAGCAGGTATATGTCAAAACCAGGGAAGGAGCATTGGACAACAGTAAAAATGGTTTTTCAGGTATTTGCATGGCACTGCTAGCTATGGATTGTGCTATGAAGGAAGACCGGGATTTGACATAGTGGTCAATATACATGGCTTTGTGGATGCAGACTGGGCTGGAGATTTGGATCGTAGGAGATCTACAAGCGGGTATGTGTTTAACCTATTTGGAGGAGCAATAAGTTGGATGAGCAAAAGATAGGTTGTAGTGGCACTTTCAACTACAGAATCTTAATACATGGCAGCCACTCATGCAAGTAAGGAATCAGTATGGTTACAAAGATTGTGTTCAAGTATTGGGTTGGTACAACAAGCTGTAAGGATAGAGTGTGACAGTCAGAGTGCAATTTTTCTGGCGAAGAACCCTGCTTATCATTCAAAGACAAAGCACATTGATGTTCAATATAACTTTGTGAGAGACATGATTGAAGAAAAGAAAGTATCACTGATGAAGGTGGACACTTTGAAGAATGTTGCAGACTCATTAACAAAATCTGTGAGCACTGAGAAGTTCTCTTGGTGTAGAGGATCCATGGGCATTATTGCCCTGGATTTTTGACTATGTAACCCTATAACTCCCTGTATGCAAAGAAAACAACAAGTGGGATAATGTTGGGTATGTGTTATATTCTTTGCACGAGTAGTAGTGTCACATTTCACGTGACACTACTACTCGTGCAAAGAATATAACACATACCCAACATTATGAGACTAACAACTCATGCACCAAGTTTATATTCAATTTGGATACAAGCCTTTCATAAGAACATCTATTCACCTTTAATGAAATCAAGTTCAATTAAAATGATCTTATAATTGATCCTTTCATTAAGTGAACCTAGAACTAGATCAAGTTTGGTATCAAGGTCACCCTGGATTTAGATCAAGTGGTATCAAAGCAGGATTGAGAGGAATTGTAGGTGTTGAAGACGATATGGGAAAGGCATCGAAGAATGAATGGCTTCGTGAGCTTGAAGAAATCAACCAGACCATCCAAGCAGAGAATACTGAATTGAGGAGGTTTCTTCAAGAGTATGAAGAAAAAAAGAGAAAACTACGGATGCATCTACAAGATATGGAGGAGAAAGTTGGAGAATGCTCCACGACAGAGGCAGCAAAGATTCCATCTTGTGTCCATGGTAGGTATACTCGTGATGGTTCTTATCATGATGATGTTGATAGTTGCTCATATTGTTAGATGATAGAGGATGCTCTCCAAACACCAGGGAACCAAGGTGGTTTCTTAGAAGCCTCATCTACAACTTCATCCAACTAGGAAGATGACCAAGTGTCACAGATAGGAATAGAGGTAAAGGATTCTCCATGTTCAGTTCCTTCCCTCATTAATGTTGATGCTTATTTTGGAGTCTTTGAACAACACACCAAGGGAATTGGCTTGAATTTTTTGAGGAAGATGGGGTATAAAGGAGGAGGTCTTGGTATAAATGGTCAAGGTATCATTCAACCACTGGAGGTTGAAAGAAGGCCTCAGTTTGTAGGAATGGGTTATGGTGAAGGCGGGATGGACATGAAGTCACACAACTATTGCACTCACTGTTGCATACGAGGACATTGGATCGAGAAATGTTGGTAACTCCATTCTGAACTTGGTCCAAAGAAGGAAAAAAAAGATATGTAGGTAGCTAGAGAGAAATAGGAGTATGTCAGTAGATCCCCCAAGTAGAAGGACAACAAAGAAGGCCCATTAATCTGAAAAAATAGGAAATGGGTAGCCCAAAATAGCCATGGGGCTCCAAAACACCTCAAAAATCAAAGTGAAAAAAATTCGACCAAACCACCACCATGTCGAGGAGCTCGTCGAGAGATTTTCGATGGCACAAATGGCTCATCAAATGAAGTTTCGGTGAAAAAGTTTTGGCCATTTGAAGTTTTCGACAAATAGGCAAAACTGGTGAAATCCGTACAGTGCTCACGTCAGCATGTTGACATGGCAGGGAGAGAGGGTGCCACGTGTCATCGAAACAAATGATGTGGCATATGTACAAGCTGACAGGGTACTGACCATATAATGACATAGCCTATTGATTGGGCCAGTGATGTGGCATATGTACAACTAACGTGGCAACTGACTAGACCGATGATGTGCCATTGATTGTACGATGATGTGGCTTGTTGGTTGGGTTGATGACGTGGTATCCATACAGACTGACGGGGAACCGATCGTATGATGACATGGCATGATGACTGGGTTGATGATGTGGAATTTGTACAGCATGACGTGGCACACTGACTGGGTCGATGATGTGGCAAGTTGTATAGATGACATGGCAGATCCATATAGTTGACGTGGCAGATCCATACAATTGATCTGACATATCCGTACAGCTGAAGTGGCAGATCCATAAAACTGATGTGACATATCCATGCAAGTGATGTGGCAGATCCATACAACTGATGTGGCAGATCCATACAACTGACATGGCGGATCTGTACAGCTGATGTGCCATATCTGTACATTGGACGTGGCATATCCGTATAGTTTACGTGGAAGATTTGTACAACGGACGTGGCAGTTTCATACAACTGACGTGGCAGATTCGTACCGCTGACATGGAAGATCTGTATATATGATGTGAAGGACAGATAGGTTGACATGGTAGGCCATACAAGATGACATGGTAGTTCGTATACGCACAATTATTGTTGTTGTACGACCCTGTTTGGCATGCATTTTGAGGCAAAGAGCCTAGGGGGTCCAGAAGTCACAATGACAGAATTGGACGAAAGCACAATCATTTTTGCAATATTTTTCACCATGAATCCATTAATGCAGTCATAATTTTTATCCAAGCAACATATTTTAGGGCTCATGGGAGAAGCCCACTTTTTTCATTAATTCTTTGGCACACATTTTGAGGTAGGGGGTCTAGAAGTGACAATGACAAAATTGTATGAAAGTATAGTCATTTTTGCATGATTGTTCGTCACGAATCCATTGGTACAGTCAAAATTTGGATCCAAGAAATGAATTTTTGGGCTCATGGAAGGAGCCCACATTTGCCATTAATGCATGACATGTTTTTCGAGGCAGAGTTGCACCTTTCAGAATAAGGTAAGGTTACAGTCAAAAGTTGCAGAATGACGAGACAGACCTGTTGGTGTTGTGTATGCCAATATTGAGCAACAATTTGAGTGCCTTGACATGAAACTCAATGTAAGTTTTATGCATTTATTGTTTTTGCCTCTTTTTGAAAATTGCAAGAGGATGAATGTATATGTGAAATTTTGGTGATCTTTGAGTGCTGCAACAAGGAAGCAAGATCTGAATTATTGCAATAAGTTCATTGTTTGAGACTTACATGCAAATTGAGACGGTGTGGTAAGAGGCCATTTTGACACTTCGACCAAAAGTAGGCATGCTTACAATCAAAAGTATCATAAATGTGAAACAAGTGTGATGATGACAGAATTTTCCTTGTTTATTATGTTGCACATGTTTGTAATGGGGGGATTAAAAACCATAGAGTTTCCCACTAGTGCACATTTGGAGGTATTCTCCTTAATGTTAATGACGTAAAAGGTTGCAATTATCCACTCTTGAAAGTGGTGATTAGAGTGAGAGGCATTTTGTTTTATTCCTAAAACCTTGTAAGCCTTATTGGCAACATTGTAATGAGTCTTATAGCCACTATTGAGTGAGAAGGAATTGTTGTTCCTAGGCCTGTTTTGGCAACATTGTAATGGGTATTGTAGCCATTGTTGAGTGAGAGACATTGTTTTTCCTAATCTTGTTTTGGCAACATTGTAATGGGTCTTGTAGCCACTATTGAGTGAGAGGCATTGTTTTTCCTAGGGCCTATTTGGAAATCATTGTAAACTTGTCCATGAACGTTTTATCAACTCTTGGAAAGTATGGTATTTCTTTGAAACTGTGATCATGTATGGTTAGCTACAGATTTGCATTGATGCAAGTGTCGGGATCGACATCCTCATTCTAAAGTAAAAAGGTGAAGGATAAGAAGGGTACGGCCTTTTAGGGACATTTGTTATGAGATCAAGGAATCAACTATGAATTTGCCTTGGTGCAAGTGTTTGCATCAAAATCCTCATTCTAAAGTACAAAGGTGAAGAAGAAGAAGGGTGCGGCCTCTCAGAGACATTTGTTATGCATATCAAGAAGAAGTGAAGTGAATTGTGGAGTGTAATACCCTTCTTAGAAGCTGGTTGTGGATATTCAAGTCACAATTCCTCTCTATACTTTTGGAGGACCAAAAGTTCTTTTTGTGGGGAGGTATGATCCAGGAGGATCTCCACACATGGAACTATTACTTTGCATACCATGAAAAAGATCATTAAAATGCTAATTAATGATAGGTAGTAAAGATAATTAATTAATCATGAATGATTTAATTTTAATAAATGATTAATACTTGAAGTGAGTTGGAAAATCTCACATGTTATTCATTTAATTGTAAAAATGGGAAATTAGTTGTGAGAATCCAACTCACAAATTAGTTTCCTAATTTTAAGAGGAAATTAGTTTCCTAGTCTTGATGAGGAAGTTAAGGGTCGCATAAGTTGATTTGGACTCTTCCTCACTTTATTACAATTTGTTATCAGACGAATCGGTAAGTGCGGACACAAACTGATCTTCCTAGTTTCACCTCGAAACTAGAACAAAACAAGACAAAATATAAAACTTTCCCTAAGTTTCAATCATCAAGAATATTAACTAACAAGAGATAAATGGCATACCTTTTAAATGTTGTTTGTCCTCGCTAGTGTCATCCTTGCTCCATTCCAAGGCTTATGGGATGTTGAACCTGTAAAAAAACACAAGCCAACGAAGTGAAAGCAACAACATATACTCAACAAAACCTATGTATGTGATCAAGGAGTCATATAATAAAATAAGAACAATTTTATGGGAAATAAATATATTGTTGTATTATAAATATGAAAAGGAGAATAGAACCAATGCCTTGATGTTGTAAGGTCCCTTCCAACAGTTCCTTGCTTCCCACACACTTATTTTCCACGGATTCTGAGATCAACGATCTATCTTGACAAAGCAAAGCTCAAATCCAACATACAAGATCCAAAACTCAAGAACTTTCCAACTCTAGCCAACTAACTTTTCCCATGAGAACTCTTCTCCTTTTATAAGTTGAAAAGGATAGGGTGAGGAGGTTAGGATGATCCCATGAGATCAGGGATGTGAATCAAATCCAAACTGATCGGAGGCCACCTCACCCTCGAAGCTTCTATTCTAGAACTTTCGAGAAATTCCTCTTTTTCCTTCGTACGAAAATCGTCGCACCCTTAACACTAAGAAAACTGCGACGACGTCGCATGCCACTGTGGTGAAACTTGCGATGATCCTAGATCGTCACACCCTTAACCTTAAGAAAGGTGCGACAATCATTTTTCTAAGGTTTTTGACAAAGGAAAAGTATAATTTCACCTCTCTGGAAAAAGTATCTTCATTCTTCTTCAAGGATTAAGCCCATTGATCCTTCTAACGAAGAAGGATAGGTTTACATCATTAACAATCATAGGGGTGATGAAAATAATGTGTAATAGTAAGCCCCCCAAAGTATGAAGTTAGAATAGAGTGATAGCTAAAATACTTTGTCAAGTGTGTGTAGGGAACAAGGAACACATCGATCGGAAACCTGCCAACAAATAAGGAAATACAATACAATAATATGTCATCATTGAGGTAGGCATTCCCATACTCAAAGCACAAATGACTCAAAGCATAAATGCCGACATGCAAAGATCCATGTCAAGAAAGATAGGTCATGGCCACCAAGCATACATTGTGGATCCATGTCAATATGACTCAAATCTGAACATAGCCACCAAAAATACACTGTGGATCTATGTGTTAAAGACTCAAAATTGAACATAGCTACGAGACATAAATTGTGGATCTATGCAACAGTACAATATGAATACACTCCAACGCAACCTGAATCTGTCATAAAAGATCTAGGGTCTTCATCTCCATCACTCTATAGTATGAATCTAACCATGCGAATACATGTGTCGAAGTCGAACATGGTAGAAACCACTTGATTACCGGTCATTAGTGAATATCGTTAACAAGTGCAAGGGAAATCACTGTTAATGTCAATGACTCCCAAGGTACACTAGTACAATCCAACGGGTGTGAATTTATGAGCTGAAGTCGAACACTCAATGGAATCTCCCAATCAGGGGTCAATGATGTGAACTCACTGTTGAAAGCGAAGAAACCTACCATTGAGGCATGTAGGCTCTAAGGTACTAAATTATTTCTAAGTCTTGTTCCCGGATAATGTGTTGAAGTCAATAGGAAAAGACTCATCACACGAGGGCCTTAATGTATCCCTTGTCAATGACATGAAACATGTAACAAGATTTGAAGTAGATCAGAGTAACAAGTGATTCAGGACTGACTCAGGGCTGGCCAATGCAATAGAAGGGTTAAGGACTGCAGAAATGGCCGACGCAATAGAAGGCTTTTCGGGTTGAACTTCTCTTTGAAGACATTGACAACACGACAACTGTCCTGGAAACACTGACTCAACAATAGGGATCACACACCAATTTGTAATCTTAGAAAGGGGTATGATCAAGAGAGAAGCAAATTTTCCAACCTAAACACAAAGCAAGTGAAAGGGTTTCATGTTCAAATGTGACACTTTCATAGAATACAAGTTTAGATACATTTCTTTCCCAATTTTTCTCCCACCATTTATGGCAAGTACCTCTTTATTTTTACACAAGCTTGAGGAGGATAACATATGCTTGAACTGTAAGCTCATCCTTCGGATGATTCCCTCGGAGTATGTTTAACGAAACCTAGGAAGGAGTGGTTCGGTCCCATATGGGCCTTTTGATGTTTGTTTTACGAGTCCAAAGAAAGTAAACTCAGTGGTTTTTCATATTTAGAGAGTCTGAAAACACTTAAAGGAAACTCCAAAATGTCATTTTTCGTAAAGTAGTCTAATGAGACCGAAAAAGAGATAGCCTATCACTCATCAGACGTTTTCTTCAAATACTTTTACAAGCATGAAAAGAACCGCTCGGCCATCTTTTCATATTTAGGGAGTTTGAAAAGAGATGAAAGGGAACTCCCAGGGTTTCTTTTTTCGTATAACCTTTACGAGTCTGAAAAAGTGATAAAAGTTTACTCAGTTACATTCTCATTGATTTACGAGCACGAGAAAGAACAAAGACTAAGCTTGGGATTGTTTTCATTTTACGCAAGGTTAAAACAAAACAAAACTATGCTTGGGATAGATTTTATTTTTACACAAGCTTAAAAACTAAACAAAACTATGCTTGGACTTGGTTTCATTTTTACACAATCTTGAACAAGAGGAAACTATGCTTGGACCTAGTTTCATTTTTACACAATCTTGAACCAGAGAAAACTATGCTTGAGATAGATTTTATTTTTACACAAGATTAAAAACTAAACAAAACTATGCTTGGACCTGGTTTCATTTTTACACAAGCTTGAACTAGAGAAAATTATTATTATGACTTCCCAACGCATTATCCAGGGATGGTTGGTACTTATCCCCCAGCTTAAGAAGCCAACGACTTAAATTCAACATGGAGTCCATAGGTTGTAAGCATTTCCCCTCAAGCTTCATTTAATTCAACAACACAGGCAGATGAAATGAAGCTTCAAATAATATACTGAAGGAAGTACTTGACTCAATCGAAGAAGGGGAAATCTATTTCATTTTTTAACGAGCTTGACACAAGAACAGGAACTATGCTCGAGAATCCAGGTTCAATCCCCAGACCTATGTTTCATTTTTTTAATGAGGTTTCCATAGGGATGCAAAAACTATCCTCGTAGCTGGTTTCATTTTTTAACGATCTTGAAATTAGAAAATCATGCTCAAGGCTGGTTTAATTTTTTAATGAGCTTGAAATCAGAAAACCATGCTCATAGATTATCTTCTTAGTCACGGCTTCCAAGAGGACAGTGCTCTGGAAGGACACCATGTCAAGGGACAAAACTCAGTCATGGTCTCAAAGAGATCTTCACTCGATGGAAGAAACACACTCTAGAAGGAACACATGTTGAGGGCCACGATAGGGGTAAGGAGATCAGGCTATAATAGCCCTACCGAAGAGATCACCATGTCAACTACTGGATCCAAGTCATAAGATATTGAGTGTACAGTGAGAGGCTCATCTGCATCGGCAGCTGAAGGCATAGGAGACAACGCCACATAATTGACATGTGGTGGGGGAGATACCATCTGCATATAATAACTGTTCAAGGAGGTCGTTGGGTTGATGGTCAAGTCCGTACCAACGAATGAAATTTGATCAATAGCCACAATTCTTCCATTGTGAGGGAAATATATCACATGAAAAAGAGTGGACACAATAGCTTTCATGGCATAGACATAATCTCGCTCAAGGAGTAAATCTAAATCCAAGGGGTCTTGGACTACCATGACGTCAATAAAGGTAGTTGTCCCTCCCAAAGTTACAGGAAACTGAGGAAGGATACCTAAAGGATAATTGGTTCTTCTGTTAAAAGATAACAGATTCTGTGTAACCGACAAAAGTTGAGGATAACCCAAAGCTTGCCAAGCAATAGAGGATAAAATACTAATGGATGCACCTTCGTCTATCAGTGTCTGAGGAACATCCCGACCACAAACTTGTACTGTAATATTGAAAGGAATGTGAGAGGGAAGATGAGGTCCAGTTAGTGCACCCCAATCAAAAAGGATGGCCTCATTACTTGGAGGGTGTTCCACGAGAGGAGGAATTCCCCCCAGCACGGTAGTTTCTGTATCAACAAGAAAAACATGAGCAGTATCAGGTTTAATATCTAGCGGGAGAGTAGGATCGACCGATGACGATATCAGATTGACTACTTCAGTTTCATTCTCCAAGGGGAGATGGGATCGACGGGTGGAAAGGGATCGACTGCTTGGGTTTCACTCTCTAATGAGAGAGTGGGATCGACTGAGTATGGGATTGGATCAACCACTTTGTCAACTAGTTCAACTAAGGACGTGACCAGATTTACTACATGATCAACCAAACTGACCAATGAAGGGACCAAATTGATCATGCCATCAACTACAGGTGGGTTGAGAGTAAGCTTGCGATAAGAAACTGGAATTTGAGGCTGGGAAGCAATCATGTCTTGCAGTAATTTCGAGGCTTCATCTATATGAGGGAAAATGTGAGTTTGATGACTCCCTCTACATAACATACACGGGAACTTGACTCTACTTTTCTTCTTCCCAACGATATCCTGACTAGTTGACGAGAGGTCATCAGCATGTTGTTTAGAGGATGACGACATGGGATGGCAAGGGCATGTAGACCATGCTTCTATAACCTTGGATAGACCAGGGCAATCCTTAATAATATGGCTACCCTTACAAAGCCTGCAAGGGTACTTGGGATTACAGGTTGTTAGGGTGATCTTGGCATCATCAACACTCCCAGCACAATTATAAGTAACTGGTGGTTTTCCAACATGTTTGGAAGTGGTTGGAAGTTTGGACCCTTGCTTATTTTTCTTCTTATTATTCTTCCTTTTCTTCTTCTTCTTATCCACTGAGTTACTAGGTTCAGAGATTTCACTCAGCGAAGAAGATGAAACAGAATAAGACCTTGCAAGTGGAGAAGGTGAAGAAGATCTTACTGGTGAAGAAGGTGAAGGATCAAAATGAGGTTGATGTTCTTGGGGGAAAGTGCTTACAACCAAAGCACTAGTTGAATTTAGGATTACCTGTGTGGAAAAAAACCATACCGGTAATCCAATTGTGAGACCTAGAAGGCTCAAAGTAGCGATGTAAGGAGCACCAACGTTTCTGTAAGAAGGAAAAACAAAAGGTTCCCATGGAAAAAGGGTTCCTTCATTCGTCATTTCGGGAACTGATGCAATTAAATACAAATCCAACCTGGAGTCTACTAGGGAAAACAAACAGCACACACTAAAAATCTAGGAAGCAAACAAGCAAACAAAACCTTCTTATAATGAACGCACTAGTTGGTGATGAAATCCAACGTCACGGGAACAATGTAAGAAGGAGCTGAGATAGAGAGGGTGGAAAAGTTACGTTGATGACCTGATTAACGGATTTATGCCTTGGTGCAAGCTCCCACACATAAACATGAGTATACCCTCCAAGGAGCCCGAGTGAGTTTGGCCAACGTCGATTCCAGGTACCGTGAAGACTTTCCCCTTCACCATCACCTCGTGTAAAGAACCTAAAGAGAAAGGCCACTAAGGTTACCAATTACAACAATGATGCTTGGGGAAACAATCCACAATCTGATCCACACGCAAAGGCAGGGTATCTAAGCCCGAAATCAACTCGAGAAGGTACCCACAGAATTTTATTCTCAAGTGACCCCCAATAATACACACAATATCTACACAAAGACCAACAAAGCAGGGTGAGTAACTTTGTCGGTCCTAATGAGACCTCGTGATTGACCCTTGTGTGAGAAGGGCTTCCCAAGAAAAAATGTAATAAGTGGATTTCACTGCTCCCTAAGTCAAGATTCTATGTTTTTTTACAGCTTTGGAAAGTTATCTTTCACGCCTATTCCAAAGCCCTACAACTAATCTAATGTAGGTTTTCTACTAGAAAATATAAAAATGTCTAATCAATTTTTATAAGCGCTTTATTTTAAGGTTGTTTTTACTCAAAAGGAAAATGGCATTGACTAAATGATGTTTTTACCGGCTCTAAACAATGAAAAGAAATGAGAATGCAAATAATTCACTTCAATGAAAGTTATATTACGAGAAGGAGAAAATGTTTATCATTCCCAGATGCACAATGTCCCAATTTTTTTATTAAACTCATCAATATCAAGATCTTCAAAAAATGAGCCTAATATATTGTACACCAATACACGATTCTCCCCCCCCGGGACATGAAGGGGATTGTTTTTTAAGAATTCAAGATTAAAAATGCCAAAAACCATGCAATTTTGCTACTTCAAATGCAAAGATGCCCCCAATCTAATGCAAAGAAAGAAATTAAAATTTTTGTTTCAAAGATAGCTAAAAGAATATTCAAAGCTATCAAGTAGATTGTAATCAGACCCAAAAAATCACCCCAAAACCATATTTAAGATCTAGGCAAGAAAAACCATCAAAAATCAAATTTTTTCACAATCGTCGCAAGTCATAAACTAACATAGCGCGATGATCCTTGATCGTCGCAGGCTAGAGAAACAATACAGTACAATGACGTCCCACTGTGTCAAAAGGTAGGGTGCGTTGATCCTATATCATCGCACTGTATCTCAAATTAGGGTGCGACAGTCAAAGGAAAAATGTAAAAGGGGTTCCTTCATTGGTCATTTCGGGAACTGACACAATTAAATATAAATCCAACCTGGAGTCTACTAGGGAAAACAAACAGCACACGCTAAAAATCTAGGAAGAAAACAAGCAAACAAAACCTTCTTATAATGAACGCACTAGTTGGTGATGAAATCCAACGTCACGGGAACAATGTAAGAAGGGGTTGAGATAGAGAGAGTGGAAAAGTTACGTTGATGACCTGCTTAACGGACTTATGCCTTGGTGCAAGCTCCCACACATAAACATGAGTATACCCTCTAAGGAGCCCGAGTGAGTTTGGCCAACGTCGATTCCAGGTACCATGAAGACTTTCCCCTTCACCATCACCTCGTGTAAAGAACCTAAAGAGAAAGGCCACTAAGGTTACCAATTACGACAATGATGCTTGGGGAAACAATCCACAATCCGATCCACACGCAAAGGCAAGGTATCTAAGCCCAAAATCAACTCGAGAAGGTACCCACAGGATTTTATTCTCAAGTGACCCCCAATAATACACACAATATCTATACAAAGACCAACAAAGCAGGGTGAGTAACTTTGTCGGTCCTAATGAGACCTCGTGATTGACCCTTGTGTGAGAAGGGCTTCCCAGGAAAAAATGTAATAAGTGGATTTCACTGCTCCCTAAGTCAAGATTCTATGTTTGTTTACAGCTTTGGAAAGTTATCTTTCACGCCTATTCCAAATCCCTACAACTAATCTAATGTAGGTTTGCTACTAGAAAATATAAAAAAGTCTAATCAATTTTTATAAGCACTTTATTTTAAGGTTGTTTTTACTCAAAAGGAAAATGGCGTGGACTAAATGATGTTTTTACCGAATCTAAACAATGAAAAGAAATGAGAATGCAAATAATTCACTTCAATGAAAGCTATATTACAAGAAGGAGAAAATGTTTATCATTCCCAGATGCACAATGTCCCAATTTTTTTATTAAAATCATCAATATCAAGATCTTAAAAAAATGAGCCTAATATATTGTACACCAATACACGATTCTTCCCCCCCCAGACATGAAGGGGATTGTTTTTTAATAATTCAAGATTAAAAATGCCAAAAACCATGCAATTTTTCTACTTCAAATGCAAAGATGCCCCCAATCTAATGCAAAGCAAGAAATTAAAATTTTTGTTTCAAAGATAGCTAAAAGAATATTCAAAGCTATCAAGCAGACTGTAATCAAACCCAAAAAAATCACCCCAAAACCATATTTAAGATCTGGGCAAGAAAAACCATCAAAAATCAATTTTTTTCACAATCGTCGCAAGTCGTAAACTAACATAGCGCGATGATCCTTGATCGTCGCGGGCTAGAGAAAACATATAGTACAACGACATCGCACTGTGTCAAAATGTAGGGTGCGTTGATCCTATATCATCGCACTGTATCTCAAATTAGGGTGCGACAGTCAAAGGAAAAATGGAAAAAATAAAAAGCTAGAAATTTTTTCCAGTGAAATAAGCAGTCAATGAGTTAGATTGGATTTCCTAGTGACTCAGAAAACAGAACCCAAGAAATCAAAGAAAGAAAGAAAGACTACTAGGAAAAAAATTCGTTCCCCAGTATGGTCGCCAATTTTGTTATCGGAAAAATCGGTAAGTGTAGACACAAACTGATTTCCCTAGTTTCACCTCGAAACTAGAACAAAACAAGACATAATATAAAACTTTCCCTAAGTTTCAATCATCAAGCATACTAACTAACAAGAGATAAATGACATACCTTTTAAATGTCATTTGTCCTCGCTAGTGTCATCCTCGCTCCATTCTAAGGCTTATGGGATGCTGAACCTGTAAAAAGACACAAGCCAACGGAGTGAAAGCAACAACGTGTACTCAACAAAACCTATGTATGTGATCAAGGAGTCATACAATAAAATAAGAACAATTTTATGGGAAAGAAATATATTGTTGTATTAGAAATATGAAAAGGAGAATACAATAGATGCCTTGATGTTGTAAGGTCCCTTCCAACAGTTCCTTGCTTCCCACACACTTCTTTTCCATGGATTCTAAGATCAACAATCTATCTTGACAAAGCAAAGTTCAAAGCCAACATACAAGCTCCAAAACTCAAGAACTTTCCAACTCTAGCCAACTAAATTTTCCCATGAGAACTCTTCTCCTTTTATAAGATGAAAAGGATAGGGTGAGGACATTAGTATGATCCCATGAGATTAGGGACATGACTCAGATCCAAACCGATCGGAGGCCACCTCAACCTCGAAGCTTCTATTCTAGAACTTTCGAGAAATTCCTCTTTTTCCTTCGTACGAAAATCCTTGCACCCTTAACACTGAGAAAACTGCGACAACGTCGCATGCCATTGTGGTGCAACCTACGATGATCCTAGATCCTCGCACCCTTAACACTAATCAAGGTGTGATGATCCTTTTTTCTAAGGTTTTTGACAAAGGAAAAGTATAATTTCATCTCTCTAGAAAAAGTATCTTCATTCTTCTTCAAGGATTAAGGCCATTGATCCTTCTAACGACAAAGGATAGGTTTAAATCATTAATGTTCATAGGGGTGATGAAAATAATGTGTAACACAAGTATTTTCCTAGTCTCAAGGAGGAATTTAAGGGTCTTTCTCATTTTTTTCCTTGAGTAGTTATTGGATCCTAAATTTATGGATATTGTATTTTTGGATTATGGAGCTAAGAAAAATTATTTAAACCCCTTTATTGGGAGAGATTGAGGAGGATTTTGGGAGTCCCTTTGAGGCTCTTTTGGAGAGATTTATTTGAGGATAGAATCAATTAATAATGCTTGTAACTTGTAATCTCATTAATTGGGAGAGTTGAGCCCCTTATTAGGAGACTATGTAAGCTGCTACATTGGGAGAATTATACCCCACATTGGGAGATCATTGTTGCCCCTTCATTTGGGAGAAGATGTATCCCTTTTCTATAAAGGAGAACCAACCATGCATTGTGAGAAGCAATTACAAGTGATTTGTATTCCAAGTGGCTCCAAATACGTATCCAGAGGGTTCTGGTGAACTCCGTTAACAACTCGGTGATCTCTTCCTCTTATGTGGTTGTCTCATGTTTCATATGCATATATTTATTTCTGAATTATGATTATTAAATGCATATTGTAATGGATTATGAGACTAACAACTCATGCACCAAGTTTATATTCAATTTGGATACAATCCTTTCATAAACACATATGTTTACCTTTAATGCAATCCTCAACAAGATATATGGGTCGGGATTTGGAAACAAAACTTACTGCCTATCATCGAGATATCTAGAGAATCCTCAACAAGATATATGGGTTGGGATTTGGAAACAAAACTTATGGCCCAAAGTATCCTTCTTTCTCTAGTTGTTGGCTCGTGGAAAAATTTTGACCTACGAAAATTTGATCCATAGAGGGTTCCATGGCCCAACCTTTTGCCTTCTTTGCATCCAAGAGGGAGAATCAATGGAGCACCTTCTCAATAACTTCTCCTTGTCAAATACCTCATGGGATAAACGTGTTATTACTTTTAGAACATCATATCGCAACAGAACCAACTTGATTGGAACTATAGAAAAATGGCGCTCTTTTATCTTCTCTATCCCAATCCTGAATTGGGCCTCAAAACTCTTCCCAGGATTAATGCTCTAGGAGATTTGGAAAGAAAGGAATAGATGTATATTCAAGAATGAATTCTAGGAGATAGGAATGTTATGGGAAAATATCAAGAGAAGCGTATGAGAAACCACTCTCACCTTGCAATGGTCAGAGCATGACTGAAAATGCTCAGATCAGAAAGAAAACATCCTCATAGCCTTATATCTCCACCATAACTCTACTCTCCTTTCCCTAAGAATATCATCTCCAAATCCCAACCCTTCCGCTCTTTGGTCCCCCCCCCTTCTATTTTTTTTAAGCTCAATTTTGATGGTGCCTCCAAAGGAAACCTTGGGCCTACTAGTCTTGGAGGAGCCTTCAAATATGACACGAGATACCTTCCCTGGTTTTATGATGACAATATTAGAGTAGAAAAAAATAATGTTGCAGAACTGCAGGCCTTAGAAAGGGGCCTTCTCATTGCAAGTCGATAAGGATATCATAAGCTAGTGGTAGAAGGGGACTCTCGAATCATTGTTTATATGCTCAATACAATGTACCAAGGCTCCCCAATCAACAATATCTCCCTCAACTAGAAATTATAATGGATTCTAGAACAAATTCAATCCCTTCTTCCTTTAATTGAATTCATCATCCCCTCCCACTTCAAATGAGAAGAATTTTTTTTTATCGATCGTCTAGCCAATGAGGGAGTCACTAAAGAACTTTAGTTGTTAGATTCTCGCTAGGATCCATCTGATTGGGAAACCCTCAACATTTATTTTTTGGCTCTGGCTCAATCATATCTTTCCTCCCCAAATGGGGTGATAGGGATGAGAACG
>ML785395.1:220230-268385 GCA_009831015.1 Picea engelmannii
GGGGGGGGGCTCTTGATGACCCATCCTCTACTTGGTTCCTGACGATACACATAGGAACCTCTCTTGGTGATCATTCATGATGGCGAATTATGTTAGAAGGTGTTGGAATTTTGGCAGAGCTCCTCGCTCCATTGTTGGCCATTCTTCTTGTACTACATTGGATTAGGAAGGTATACTTGCTCGCCTTGGCAATGAAGGCTCACATTAGTGTAAATTTATGACCCCGGGTTGTCATTATTAGACCTCTTTAACTTAGTCAACTTCCTCCATGGCCAAGTTTTTCACTCCTTGTGTTTCTACCTCTCGTTTATCTATGCATGCATTACTTTTTGGTCCATTCCCTACCTTTTGGCACTCTCTCTTGTTTCCTTGCTGTTCTCTGGTTCTTCCCCCATGCTTCCTTGATTATATGGTTCTTTCTTATGGTGTGAGGTAGTTCCTCCCATTATACTTTGGGTCACCATGTTAGGTATGTTGCATCAAGGCAGAGTTGAATGTTGAGGAGTCCGCTGCAAAATTCAATTCCACCACTCCATCAGATGTCCGTGCAAAGATTGAATTAGGTGAATTTGACACCATACTTCATAATCATTTCATTGAGGATGTGGTTGTGGATGAAGACATATGTTCGTGGGTCCCTAGCACTGGTTCTTCTCGCACCAGAGAAACAAAATGCTTCAAGGTGGTGGATTTATACCAGAAAGTCTAGTCTTTGTAAGTGAGGGACTTATAGCCCATTCACCTCACCAAAACATATGTTAATTGTGGACTACAAATACTTTGTCTCATCCTATCATTTTTAGACTATAAATATGCTTCCCCTCACATTATTCATAATTAGTATACAAATTATCCATTACCTCTTTGTATAAGCATTGTTACAACCATGATGAATTCCAAATATGAAATAAATAAATAAACATACCTTGATACCAGAGGTATAATTACAATACATAATAATTACTCCCCGAGAAAAAGACTTATCTATTTCATTCTTAAATGTTGGATCTATTGCTTATTGGTGATGTTAATAAAACAACAACATTCAACAAAATTGAATGAAAACAAGCTTTGATAACTGAGATTCAAACCAATAGTATAAGGAATTAATGCAGCGCTTGGTATAAAGGTTATATCTTAAATAGTAACAAGAGTTGAACACTTATACTAGTAGTTTGATTTGAGCCCATATTCACCCATCCATGCACAACATGATTCCAATAAGAATAAGCCGCAAAACAAATTTCCTTTATTCCCACCTAAATCCCCAATTTCAAACCACCAAAAAGTTGTAGATTGATATCACTTAATATAACAAGTGTGACTTGGTTAACTTGTACACATTGCATGTAATGGGTAGTTGAATGATGTGGATGGGTTGCTAAATGATGCATAAGGAGAAATCATTAGAGGAATCAAATGTTGTGTATGCATTCTCTCCACCAAGGCAATCATTCAAGGGAAAATGTTGTGTGCATAAGAAAAAAAATGAATGTTGAGTGTGGGATCATCCCCATTGAATGATATAGGCAATGAAATAAAGACAATATCAAATCACATGCTCACATTACTACTCTCAATTTCACAACAAATAATTCAATTTTGGATAGACATAAATGTAAAAATGATTTACTATGGGAGAGTTTCCAACAAGAAATAGAAATCAACATAGAGAGTTGTGGGATGTATGTTAATAATTCATTCAATGGGAATATTAGACATTAAATCTATGCTAAGCATTCAAATTGAAACCACAACAAATAATACACACATAATTAAAAAAATGCACATAGAGGTAAAACATGTGAGACAATTTATCTCAGAAACCCAATTTGGGAAATCTAGCTTCAAACAACAATGCTCAATGTATTATTATCAGTGTTTATAGAGAATTACATAGTATAATGTATCTCTAGGCTATTATTAGTATGATTTGTAGGAAAATCAAAGTCTCTACTAAAATTTGTGAAAGTAACACCCTCACTTCTGTTTGCTACCTATATTTTCTAAACAAGTTAGAGTGTTTCTTGGTGGAAATTAGAAGGCTAGGAATCTTTGATGCTTCAAATCTTGAAAATAGAAACGCTCCCTCGCTTTGTTTTTTATTTCTATTTTTTTCTTTGTCTTTCTTGCACTTATAGAGGTTCCACAATTTTATGGGTGAGTAGGTGGAAAGCATGTGGCCAATGCACCAAAAATCACCCTCACCCCTTTGCCATTCCACTCTACTTCTCATACACTGATTAATTTTCTTAGAACATAGTCGTACACCATGTTTGTTTTAGAGCCATTTCACATCACACCTCTCCATTGGTAGTATTTTGGTCTCTGAAAGATGGTCCATGGAGGAGATGGAAGCACTTGTCCTCCACTTGCTTCTCCAAGTTCACCATTCCATCAATCATGAAGGTTACCTGCTTCTTGTTTGTTCCATTTGATATACTAGTCTTCCATTGTTCCAATGCCACCATACGTGTTCTTTCTCTCCCCATATGTGTTTTGATGAGGTCGGCCTCACCACTTTTAATCAAGTGATATTTATTCTCTCTCCTATAGAATTTTTTTTCCCATTCCCATAAGTATGGGCTTCCAAACATCATATTAGATACATCTATTGATTCAACTTCACATTCTACTTCATCCACATAAGAAACATTAATGGACAACTTGATTTTACAATTCTAGATAATTCTCATAAAAATATTCTCTTACAACCATGCTAGTGAACATGGTTGTACTAGATCATAAGTTTCTAGACCAAGGTCATCAACTAATGTTTTAGAAATTATATTACACCGAGATCCATTATCGAGCAAAGTGTTTACCTTATGATTCTTCACTTGAATATTGATTTAGAATAGTGCATTCATTTCTCCACTCACCCTTGGTTGTTGAAAAATGGTGCAAACTATGGATTCATTTAGATCAGAGGTGTTATCTACCACTATTTCCTTTGTCTCAGTAGCTACATTGTTTTCTCCTTTATTTGGCTTATGCCTCTTTAGATGCAATTCTAGATGAAGCTTCTAACACTTCTCATCCATGTTCCCATCCACATCATAATGTTTGCAGTGCCTATTAGGACCCATCATATTTTCAGTTGAGTCTACCATCTTCTTGAGTCTCATCTTGCTCATTTCTTCTTGGCCCTTTTTCGACTACCCCTTATTCAAGTCCAACTCAATATAGAGATCCTTCTTTCTCGCCTCATGTGTGCTCTTCACACTAAGAAGAAACAATTGCCTTATGATATGGCTAAGTAAACCTCCAAGATAATTCACCAGAACTCTTGCATCTTCCAAAGAGATAACCATCATGTTGGATTGCTTCTTGAGTTCAAAAGTGTACTCTTACACACCTTGTCCCTATTCTTTCCAAAGGTATCGACATTTAATGATTTTCTCCTCTTCATAGCCTATGGGAT
Organism: Picea engelmannii; assembly: GCA_009831015.1. NCBI lineage: Eukaryota > Viridiplantae > Streptophyta > Pinopsida > Pinales > Pinaceae > Picea > Picea engelmannii. The sequence continues at coordinate 223,655 of ML785395.1, forward strand.
AAAATTATGATTTCATCAAAGCCTTTAAATCCTCCCATTTTGTAATCATGGGCTTGTTTCCTAGCCTCAATGGATCCACATAGCTCTCCCACCACAACAAAGCATATGTAGACATCTTCAAATGGGATTTTTTTTGTGTTTCTTGGACTTGATAAAGGCCGAAATAAAATTCTATTTTCTTCAATAATCTATTCAAAACTTTAGCATTAACTTGACAATAAATTATTGGTATTTCAAGTTTCACTTCAATTTTAAAAGGAATATTGGAAGATGAAGAAAAAATGTTGTCATTACCTGAGTTTCCAATATTCTTGCCTTTGAAATATTTTGAACCAACCTTGTGTTATCCATTCTCAATCTCATTTAAGGGTGCTTCCTTACCCTTAATTACCTATAGTTGTGTTACCATCTATGTCAGTGTAGCAATGTTATGCTCTAGCTTTGTAACTTGACTTTCATAACTTCCCTATCATGTTATTCATGAGGACTCCTAATCATTGTTAGTCCTCTAATTCTCTATAGGATTGGTAGTAATGCTTTCCCACTATTTCAATATTCAACTATGCATGTTTACCATATAGGTTTCTCCAAGTATTTTTGAACTTAAGCTCTGATACTAGATGATTCATAAGCGAGGGAATTATTTCCCACTCGCTTCACCAACATAGATGCTAATTGTGAACTACAAATAATCTCTCTCTCCTATCATTGTTAGACTGTAAATATGCTTCCCCACACATTACTCATTGGTATATATACTATCCATTGCCTATTTGCATAAGTTTTTCTATAGCCACCATGAATTCCAAATATGAAAAAAAATGCTACTATAGGTGTAATTACACTACACAATGCCCACTCCCCAAATAAAATATTTCTCTATTCCATGCTTGAATATTGGATCTATTGATTGTTAGTGATGCTAATACAAAAAGACAATTCATAAAATTGATTGAAAGCAAGCTTTGATAATGGAGATTCAAGCCAACAATATAAGGAATTAATTCATTGCTCGATATACATGTTATATATCAGATAGTAACAAGAGTTGCACAATTATACTAGTAGTGTGAGTCGAACCCATATTCACCCAACTATTCACAATAGTATTTGAACTAAAACAATGAAATCACCATTTTGACTCCACCAAAATGCTATAGACTATTATCACTTAATACAACGGAGTGTGACTAAGTTAACGTGTACACATTGAATATAAAGTGTAGCCAAATGATGTGGATAAGTTTACAAATGATGCATAAGGAGAAAGCACTAGATTAATGGAATGTTGTGTATGTATTCTCTCAATTAAGGAGACCAATCAAGGAAAAATGGTGTGTGCCTAAAACAAAAAAATGAATGTTGAGTGTGGGCTTATCCCTAATGAATGATACATGGGATGAACTCAATCCAATATCAAATCACAGACTCACATTACTACTCTTGATTTCAAAAGAAAAAAAAATCATGACTGGATAAACATAAATGTAAAACGGATGTATTATGAGATAATTACCAACAAACAACATAAATTAACACTTAGAGCCATGGGTTCTATGTTAGTCATTCATTCAATGGAAATATTCAACACTATCTCTATGCTAAGCATTGAAAGTGAAACCACAACAAATAATGTACGTAGAAATTAAAATAATGCACACATAAATCAATCACATGAGACAATGCTTTACCTTGGAAACTCAATTTGGGAAAACCATCTTAGAATGGTGATGTTCATTGTATTATTATCAATGTTTACAAATAATTTCACAATATCATGGCTTTCTAGGTCATTAGCAATATGCTCTGCAAGAAAAACATAGTCTACCAAAATCTATCAAAGGAACCCCTAACCTCTTTCTACTACCTATGTTTTATAGGCATATTGGTACATTTATGGGTGAAAGTCAAAAGGTTAAGCATCCTTTGACACTTTAGTTCCCCAAACAATATCATTCATTTGCTTTATTTATTTATTTATTTTTGTCTTTCTTGCCATGAGTAAGGTTACATAATTTTATGGGTAAGTAGGTGTTCAAGCATGTAGCCATCATGCCACCAATCACCCTCACCTCTTTATCATTCCACTATAATCCTCATATGTTATTAATTTACTTAGAATCGAGTCTTATGCCATCGTTTTGGATTTGGTTGGATTTGTAACTTGGATTTATTTTCATGTAGAAAAATATTGAATTAGTTCCCTCTAATCACGTTCTAATGTAATCATGAAATAAGGATTCCATCATAGTGTTAGCGTTGAGAATCCTTGTTAATACTTATCTAAATATGTCATGATCTCATCTTCATTGTTGACTACAACCAAAACAAGGAAAGTTTACACACTTGCTACGTTATGCACCATGTTCTAACACCTTATTTTGACCTCTTGTTATGCACCTTATTTTGACCTCTTGTTTTGTAGTGTGTGCGCCATCCTTTAGGCATGTTCTCCCTTCCGATACAAAAATATTTCTATAAACCATTCATAGGTTTTAAGCCCATCATTCACGTTGTTATATATATATATATATATATATATATATATATATATATATATATATATATATATATATATNATTTATTTATTTATTTTGTACACCTTTCTAGAACACATTTAATATGTTTGTACATTTTTTTATTTTTTTATGATAGTGTATTTTTTACATTTTTTTTCAATTTCATAATTTTTATTTTTTTCAATTAAGTTTGATATATCATAATGAAGTTAACACATTTAGATTTAATATTATAGAAGAATCGTTAATTTCATTTACATTGGTTATTTTTTAATTAAGTAATTATAAATAGAGATATTTATTTCATTTAAATTACTTAAAATTTATGCATAACTCTAACTTCTATAAAATGTAGCCACACATCCATAAGCATGAGCATAAGCAAAAACATATCACTTGAATAAACTTGAATTTGTGGGAGTTATATTAACTACCCACTTCCACTGACAAAACAAACTATTATTAACATAACTTGTATAATTTTTACATTTATATAATTTGTACATTTATATAATTTGTACATTTATATATTTGGATCCATTTTTACATTTCCTTACATACACATTTGCATCCCAAAACATGTGAAAATCAAAAGTTTAATTCCTTTTCTTCCTCATTATAGTTTTACCTCTATGTTATGTTTGTTGTTCTTTGTACAATTTTCTCCTCTCAATCACCTTCCTTTAAAAATGATACTCCTCACTAATGTTACAAATTTTGATGCATAATGTTACAAATTTTGATGCATAAGTTACCCATATATTTCTAAGATCTATGTGAATCACTGTGTTTCCTACCTTACAAATTGATTTTAATGATTATGATTGTTCAAAATTTTGAATGGTCACCTTCTCAACAATAAACATTAACTAATAAATTTGTTTCATAATAACCATTAATTAATGGTGTTGGCTAGATGTTTTATGAAATGGTTTTTTTTGCCAGAATATGGTGATATAAATTTACACGAATTTTTATTTTGTGTTGTCAAAATCCATTTCTGAATGTAGAAATGGATTCAACATGCTGAAAAACTCACAAGACACTTGGATTATACAGAAATAATCACTTAAATCTACAAATCCAACAGTTTCACGTTGAATTTCGAACAAATATCCTCGGAAAAAAATCATCATTTCATAGAACATTTATCCTACAACGTAACTAATAAAATTGTTTAGCTTTATTGACTTTGATTGCTGAAAATTCTAGTGTTCACCTTCTCAACAATAAAAATTCTAGTGTTCACCTTCTCAACAATAAACATTAATTAATAAACGTGTGTTTGGTGGCTACATGGTGAACGTTATAATTTATTGTGAAATAGAAGAGAGAGAAAAAATGAAAAGAAATGAGGGTTGCATGTGATTTTGCGAAATAGAAGACATAAAAAAATTGTGAAAACGAATGAGGATTACATGTGGTGCTTTAAAATAAATATAACTAAATTCATACCATCTAATGCTATGTGGACATATAAAGGTGTAATGAGGACAAACTCATTCTTAATTTTTTAATATAAACCTTAAATATCACGAATGAGGATTACATGTGGTGCTTTAAAATTAATATAACTAAATTCATACCATCTAATGCTATGTGGACATATAAAGGTGTAATGAGGACAAACTCATTCTTAATTTTTTAATATAAACCTTAAATATCACGAATGAGGATTACATGTGGTGCTTTAAAATTAATATAACTAAATTCATACCATCTAATGCTATGTGGACATATAAAGGTGTAATGAGGACAAACTCATTCTTAATTTTTTAATATAAACCTTAAATATCACGAATGAGGATTACATATGGTGCTTTAAAATTAATATAACTAAATTCATACCATCTAATGCTATGTGGACATATAAAGGTGTAATGAGGACAAACTCATTCTTAATTTTTTAATATAAACCTTAAATATCAAGATATATTTGTAATAAGAATTTTGATATGATAAGGTTTTTTGCTTGAAACTTTATGATGATGATGATGATTAATGTTCACTAAGACCAATTGGTTTATGGAATCTTAAGATAAGAGATTACTTTAATTTATTTAAAATTGGATTTTTATGCTAAAAAATTATTGAGAGAAGTGTTCCAAGATCACCATAGTTTTGATGACTTAGGAGGTTAGGAAGGCCTGTAATGTGGAAAATATTTTTAAATTGGGATCTAATATGGGTATAGGTTAGGCAATCCAAGAGGAAGTGTTTTTTTATCTTCTACCCACTTAGTGTCACAAAGGTGACAAATTCTCTCATCCCATGGTGTTTTGGAGTTCCAACGCCCAATTTCACTATGTAGCTCGTGAGAGTTTATTCCTATTTTAGCAATATTGATTTTCTTCCTTGCACTTTTAAAAACTGAGAGGTAGTTTTGATCTTCAAAATTAGGGTTGATCACCTCCTTGTAGTATCTTAATTTCCTTTTATCCATTAATTATTTATCACACCACATATTCTCCTTAAATTTAGAAGTGATGATATTTGTCATATTATCGATATTTTGTATGATGACTTCTTCCTGTATGCCCCAATTATTTAGCCAAGATTTGACATATTTATGTCATCCCCTCTTGAGCCGATTGTGGTTTTGGCTAGAGTTTGAAGCAATTTTGGGGAGCTTCTTGTCATCTATGTTGTTTATCTTGTTCTTGTACGTTAGGTATCTAATCATAGCAGTGCTCTCAATGGGGGAAAGGATTGCTTCTATGAGGATGATAAGATAGGGTGTATTGCCCTTAATTTTGAGATTATAAGTTATAAAAATATTTTGGATATGTTCTATTTTTCTCTAGGATTCTCTAGATATATTGCAACCCCAAACTTCATATCCATATAAGATAACTAGAGTGACGATAGTGCGAAAGAGGAGTTTTTTTTATCCCAAATCCAAAGGTCTGTTGAATTACAATTGTTTTTGAGCCCATAATAAGCTTTCCACCCTCCATTTATCATTTTTTCAACGTTATAGTTCCAATTGAGCTTGTGGTGGATATCAATTCCAAAATACTTGTATGAAAACACTTCCTCGAAGCTATTGTTGTCATAAACAAAAGTATCATAGCCGAGCCTTTTGGATTTAATTATCATAACCTTTGTTTTGTCAGTGTTCACAGTCATATGCCCATAAAGTTTTATCTATAATAATAATAATAATAATAATAATAATAATATATTTTAAAGGTCACAGTCAAGCAAGATACCTATTGGTGTATGAAACCCCCTTGTTTGTGGGACACAAGTTTGTTTGGTATTAAAATTTATCTTATTTGATAATAAGTTAACACCATATGCCTAATCAAGACACAATGAAAATTGTCCTTATTTTATTTAATATTAGTAGTGAAAAATTTCATGTTATTCACGTTAATTATTTAATACTTTTAAAAATAACTTTTAAAGATAAAAAAATAAAATAAAAATCATTATACAAAGTGAAAGTTGCTAACCTCAACATGTTTTCAACTTGATTGATGAGTCTATATCCAACCCCTACCCATACAATAGGTCTACTAGTATGATTCTTTGCATGGGCAAGAGAGTGTGTTGCAATGGACCCATCAAAGAATGGAAAATTCCAAAGACACATCCTTTCCAAGATGGATTCTTTAATTTTTAATTTTATAGCAAAATAATTTTAATAAGAAATTATTTTGTTGGTTTGTTATCCACACATTTGACCAATATTTATTACGCCAAAGGCATTCTTTTAGGGAGAGTTCTCTCTCACTTTTTCATCGTCTGTCGTCCACCAACTAGAACCCGCCATCTATATTAAATTTGATGTACATCACTTCTTCTTCCATAGCCATGCGATGTATGTGCTATCACTTCACTTCACCGACTCCACATCGCTACTTCACCGACTCCACACTTCAAGAGACTCCGGTGACAAGAACTTGTCAGTCTTGGAAGTTGTCACGGGTTCGAATATCCGAGAGAAATCATGTATCTTGTCTCCTTACCCTGGTTTTCTTGATCCGTCTGAATACAGGCTAATTCGAACACCGTGGAGAGCGGCGCCCAGGGCCTGGGGAAGAGCTTGCTGGAGATATCTCAGATTGACCATATTTTGGCTCTTTTCGTGAGTGGTAAGGGGTATCTGGGGGGTTAATGGACTCGGCTATCGTTTTGGGGGGAAATTCGCAGTTGTTGATGGTCTTGACTACTTCTCTGGCAGTCTTGGTTGCTTGTGTTTTGTTCATTGTTTGGCAGAGAGGAGGATCTGCTCCCTTGAAGCCATCGGAGAAGCCGACACCTCTGGTGAAAGAAGAGGAGGAGGATTCTGGGAAAAACAACACTGGTCATAGCTGCACCCAAAGTGATTCTTGCCCGAGTTCGGAACTGGTGGTGCCTTAGTTGGGAATGGTGGAACAAAAAACACTCAAAGGAAACGTGCCTCCTAAATTGCAAACATAATTGAACCTTGCACCTATGAGTGCTTGGTCATTTACATGGCGGGTTTTGTTCTTCACCTCTCCAGGCGAAAAATCCCACGATGAGAATCCCATTAAGAACATTGACGAGTTGAGGAAGATGATTCATTACGGTTCGCGGTTTCAGAGACTTGTTGCAGGTATACTATAATCGTGTTTATGCCTTATGTCCAGAGAATTCTTTCAGCCATTCATTTATCTGTCTCTGTAATCCAGGATCTCCTCTTATTGGAGGAAGACTATCATATGAGCCTAAATCACAACCTTGCACTGAACACCACGAGTCGAGAATGACCTTCAAAGCATCCATGTATTTGTAGTTCTTGGCTCCAGTGACTGGGGTGAGGTGACCTATAGCAATTTGTAAGTAGGACAACATTGTACTATGTAACCCACGAGAAAGCCAGGAGAATGGGTGCCCCTAGAAGCCATCCAAGCTGAGCAACACTCCATGTCAAAGATAAAACTCCTGTGTTGTTGTTGTCCGCATGAGCTGTTGTCGTCCGCACATCCCCTATGACATGAGTTGTTGCTTTAATATTCATGCAATTTTTCATATATAATTTATGCAGATAAATAAGTGCGGCTCTGTGAACAATCCATTGAGATGTATGATCTCCTGAATGAATATATTTTGGAATGCTTAGAAAAAAAACTGAATAACAAGTGATATGGATAGTGTTTTGGTTGCATGTTCTTTTGACAGAAATTCAAGTTGGGAGAGTGCAATGAGGGTGAGTTGTAATGGCTGACGAGTTCTGCGAAAGGGTTTCAGTGATTCATGTGATTTGCGGCCATGCCTTCAATGGATCAGGACCTCTGAATCCCAGGCAAATGCAACAATGTTTCTGGCCAAGTTCTATGCCCTTCTCCTTAACTTCCTCGCTGACCTACTAAACAAAAATTCATCCCCGTAGAAATCCAGACCATCCGCTCCTGCCCGAAAGAAGTCACCGATCATGGAAGAAGTCATCGGGCATGATACTAGATCGAGCAACAGGATGGACAAAAGAATGTTAGGCAGGTAACATTGTTTTCTGCCACTTGCTATCCATGCACTATTTTCTGCCACTTGCTATCCATGCACTAATAACTCTACAACAGGGTTATCAAGAATCGTGTGATAAATACACCACCCAATAAGAGTCTTTGACCTTTGTGGGTGTCTTTTTTATATGCCCAGGTTATGTTACACAGAAATCAAACTATCTTAAAAATATTGTAATCAGTGAATGTTGCATACCAAGCCTATATTATTATAGTCATCGCTAAATGTTGCATACCCATCTTAATATTGATAAATGGTTCATAGGAATATTATGGTTATTTCTATCCTTTCTAGGTGTCGTTTTATACGCCCAGGTTATGTTACACGGAAATCAAACCTTTATTACTTTCTCTTCGGGATAAGCTGCAAAATATAGAAAACAAATCTTCAAATAATCTGTTAGAACATCATAACTCCATTTGAGACGTTGAAACAACCTTTTTTCCACTCCAATGTGCAGGTCATAAAACTTCTTATGGACATTTTTCATCTGATTTAAAGCAACCTCCCACTCATATAGTTCAGTATGGCAAGGGATCTGCGTAGTCTNAAAGAAGAGGAGGAGGATTCTGGGAAAAACAACACTGGTCATAGCTGCACCCAAAGTGATTCTTGCCCGAGTTCGGAACTGGTGGTGCCTTAGTTGGGAATGGTGGAACAAAAAACACTCAAAGGAAACGTGCCTCCTAAATTGCAAACATAATTGAACCTTGCACCTATGAGTGCTTGGTCATTTACATGGCGGGTTTTGTTCTTCACCTCTCCAGGCGAAAAATCCCACGATGAGAATCCCATTAAGAACATTGACGAGTTGAGGAAGATGATTCATTACGGTTCGCGGTTTCAGAGACTTGTTGCAGGTATACTATAATCGTGTTTATGCCTTATGTCCAGAGAATTCTTTCAGCCATTCATTTATCTGTCTCTGTAATCCAGGATCTCCTCTTATTGGAGGAAGACTATCATATGAGCCTAAATCACAACCTTGCACTGAACACCACGAGTCGAGAATGACCTTCAAAGCATCCATGTATTTGTAGTTCTTGGCTCCAGTGACTGGGGTGAGGTGACCTATAGCAATTTGTAAGTAGGACAACATTGTACTATGTAACCCACGAGAAAGCCAGGAGAATGGGTGCCCCTAGAAGCCATCCAAGCTGAGCAACACTCCATGTCAAAGATAAAACTCCTGTGTTGTTGTTGTCCGCATGAGCTGTTGTCGTCCGCACATCCCCTATGACATGAGTTGTTGCTTTAATATTCATGCAATTTTTCATATATAATTTATGCAGATAAATAAGTGCGGCTCTGTGAACAATCCATTGAGATGTATGATCTCCTGAATGAATATATTTTGGAATGCTTAGAAAAAAAACTGAATAACAAGTGATATGGATAGTGTTTTGGTTGCATGTTCTTTTGACAGAAATTCAAGTTGGGAGAGTGCAATGAGGGTGAGTTGTAATGGCTGACGAGTTCTGCGAAAGGGTTTCAGTGATTCATGTGATTTGCGGCCATGCCTTCAATGGATCAGGACCTCTGAATCCCAGGCAAATGCAACAATGTTTCTGGCCAAGTTCTATGCCCTTCTCCTTAACTTCCTCGCTGACCTACTAAACAAAAATTCATCCCCGTAGAAATCCAGACCATCCGCTCCTGCCCGAAAGAAGTCACCGATCATGGAAGAAGTCATCGGGCATGATACTAGATCGAGCAACAGGATGGACAAAAGAATGTTAGGCAGGTAACATTGTTTTCTGCCACTTGCTATCCATGCACTATTTTCTGCCACTTGCTATCCATGCACTAATAACTCTACAACAGGGTTATCAAGAATCGTGTGATAAATACACCACCCAATAAGAGTCTTTGACCTTTGTGGGTGTCTTTTTTATATGCCCAGGTTATGTTACACAGAAATCAAACTATCTTAAAAATATTGTAATCAGTGAATGTTGCATACCAAGCCTATATTATTATAGTCATCGCTAAATGTTGCATACCCATCTTAATATTGATAAATGGTTCATAGGAATATTATGGTTATTTCTATCCTTTCTAGGTGTCGTTTTATACGCCCAGGTTATGTTACACGGAAATCAAACCTTTATTACTTTCTCTTCGGGATAAGCTGCAAAATATAGAAAACAAATCTTCAAATAATCTGTTAGAACATCATAACTCCATTTGAGACGTTGAAACAACCTTTTTTCCACTCCAATGTGCAGGTCATAAAACTTCTTATGGACATTTTTCATCTGATTTAAAGCAACCTCCCACTCATATAGTTCAGTATGGCAAGGGATCTGCGTAGTCTGCTGAGTGAATTAAATAAAATACTCGAGATGAATAAAATAACATACTTTGTAACTTGGAATCCAGATTTCCCATGCAGATTCATAGAGCCTGGAGCCTTGAACCTCCAGGCACTACCCTTAACCGATGGTAACCGCATCGTCGGCCACATGCCTTCCAGGTTTCCCGTCAGTAAACAATTCTCAAGACTTTAATGCTGGCCTTGGGTAATACTCCCTGTATTATAGTTATTCTTAGCCTTAACATGACTCTCCTTGATCTACCTCATCCTTAGGATTTGGTTTATTTTTCTGTGCAACATAGATATAAATCTCATAGCTCGTAGTGATCGAAGCTTCGAGCTCTTTAACCCTAACAACCAAAATACCAACGATAGATAAGAATAATTTAAGTTTAGAATTATCAATGAAACTTGTAATCCACCGTGGTATAGAATGCCATTGAAACTTTTTAATTTACAACAATTATAACAATATTATGAATTAGGAAGGATGTTTTATTTATAATAGTGTACATGATATATTGAATTCAAAACAATTTCTTACCCATTAAACTAATCTACCATATATTATTGTTAATATATATATATATATATATATATATATATATATATATATTTATTAAAATTAATATTAATATATATTTTTAATAAATATATTTAAAATTTATTTTTAAAGTGATAAAGTTTAATATAAGTTGGTTTTTATTTTTAAATTTAAGTTTCTCCTCCATATTCACGGACCCGGTGATCCAAGCACGACCTTGTCATGCACTACCAATTGCCAACCTGTAATTGTTAAGTCAATTATTTCTCTGTTGTCCAAAGGGCTTGTTCCGGTGTGTTGGTAATAGAGTGTCAGGAAGACTCCTTAGAGTCTTTCTTTCATTCTTTCCTCGAGCGAGGAGGCTTGCCGACGAGGGATTAGTTCGAGGAGGCCTTGCCGCCGAGACCCTATCGCTCTAAGTTCTTCAAAAAAAAAAAAAGATTTTTCTTTTATTAAATATTTTTAAATTTTGGAGTAGTAATTTGTTTTTTTACATTAAAAATGTTTTAAAAAAAAATTAAAATCTTACTCTCAAATCAATAATTATTATTTATTAAAATTAACTAAAATTTATTAGATTAATTATTAATTAAAATTTACTATATTATTTTTATTTATTAAAATTTATTAAATTAATTACTAAAATTAATCTTTTAGTAAATGTGAATACAAATAATACTTTGATTTATGCTAATTACAATAGGCAAAATTAGAATGTATAGTGAAATTGGAATCATTATAAGCAAAGATATAAGGCATCTGCCAGTCACTCCACTCCAGATATATTAGAATACAGAGTTACATCTTTTACAATTTTTATGTCTTCTTAGAAACAAGTAGATGGGAAATATGTGGAGAGAAAAAGTACATGCCAAAATGGGAAATATTTAGAAAAACTAAGGTTTGTGAGTGTTTGATTTTGCATTTGTAAAGGTTTTCTACAATTTCAAGATTTTGGTTTTTATTGTTAGTTTTATTAATCAAAGGTGATATTTGGAAACAACGTTCAACATACATGCGACCACTATACATGCATGACTTAGAATTCCTATCAAGGACATGAGGCCTTTACATGGCCAACCCCTTGTAGTGTTCCAAGAATAGATGAAACATATTCACTACATTCTAATTGATGAGATGAGCTTCATAGGATCTAGAATTTTTGTACAAATTAAAAGTCGTTGTCGTGAGGCATTTCCGTTAAAAAAAAAAAAAAAAACATTCTCATTCAGTTACTGCTCAATAATTCTTTGTGGGCGACTTGGATCAACTGCCACCAGTCATGGAGAAACCTCTTTATGCAAAAGCAATTTCAGGGAGGAGCTTATGGACAACCTTTACCACTATAATCAAGTTGGAAACAATATTCCGACAACAAGGCATCTCTACCACCCAGTCTCGCTTTCGCCAGTTGTTAGCCAACATTCACAATGCTACACCAACAATTGATGATTCAAACCTACTTCTGTAACATACCCCGCCAGCCATAGGCTGGGGTATGCTACCTGCAAGCCCACCCTCAGACTTCTTTCTCATATTGATACCTTCTTTATTTATTAAAGATGCATAAGATAAGAGAATTAATGACATGCATAATAATATCCAGCAAGCATGCATGTTCTAAAGATTCAATTAACGATAATTAGATATACAGCGAAAAAACATTCATACACAGATAATAATATCACAACGGAGAGCACTTATCTTTATGAAAGATGACACCAACTGGCTGCAGACCAAGGACGTTCCACCCAACCATAGACACTATTGCTCCAAATCTCAACAGTAATGTCACCCCCGAGCCAGGGCTATGAATCCACAAGGAAGGTTCCAGAGTGAACTTGGCTTCCCTAACCAGTTAACTCTCAAGCTCTCACAGACTTCCCAACACTCACATCAATCCAAGTACCCAAATCTCTTCTACCCAGCTTGCACCACCCAAGAGAACGGACCTTCACCTTTCTCTGCCACGCAGTCCCTCATGCAGTCCTTATCCTTATTCGGGCCTCCAGCGCAACTGGTCCAGAATCTCAATGCTGGAAATCTCAGGACTCACAGCTGTGAGCCATGCTAGAAACATGCCACTACATCTTAGACATGCAGGCCTCAAGGCACAACTAGATCACACCAGCGGCCACTACAACCAACTATTTTGTGGCTAATTCTTTCACAGATAGTCCCCCCTTCCCAAGACCAATACGTAGGTGAGCATGGATGGAGGAGGTAGGTAAGTGAATGGGAGTACAAGAGGGTAAGAATGAGGTAACACAAAGGTGACGGAGCAGAAAAGCCAATGACCAACCCCACAATCGGACCAGGGGCGGGTTTAAGTATGTTCGTGGGGAAGTCAAGAACCTCTTGGCCTCCCCAAGAAGCTCACGTAACCGATTCCCCCCTTTAGGAAAAAAGGTATATAACATAGGAATAAACATTTAGCCTCTCAAGCCCCCTCTCTTGTGGAATCATAGCCCCCTATAATTCTAGTCCTTGTCCATCTAGCAGCCACGGTGTGTTTATTATTAATAATGATCAAAGCATTACATTTCTTGGGCATACTGGCCCTTTAAATAATTGTGTGGGCACTCAGGCCTCTCAGCATTGTAACAATATATTATTTAAAATGAGGGTTCACAACCTGGGGTGTTACATCCCCTCCCCCTTATTTTGGCATTGTCCTCAGTGCATATACAAAATAGAGATCAAAATCTCAAATTTATTCAAAAATCTATGGGTACTCTGCCCGCATGGCATATTCATGCTCCCAGGTAGCATCTTCAGGACTGTAGCAGGTCCATTGAACTTTTACCATCTCTATAACTCGATTCCATGGCATTTTTACCTTTCTGTCCAATACCCGTGTTGGTTGAACCTGAAAGTCTCCTTCCGTCTCTACCTGAATCAGATGCCAATCAATAACATGGTTAGGATCATGTACATATTTCTTTAGTAAAGATACATGAAATACATTATGCACATTCATGGAAGCAGGTGATGCAAGCATGTATGCAACTGGTCTTATTATGTCCAATATTTCAAATGGACCACAAAATCTGGCTGCTAGCTTTGTACACCTACCCAATTTCAAAGATCTTTTCTTGGGCTTCACTTTCAAAAGTACATGCTCCCCTACTTTAAATTATCTAGTTGTCTTGTTCTTGTCTACATAAACTTTCTATCTATCCTGAGATGCCTTTAAATTCTTCTTAATCTTGACCACCTGGTCTTCCATGTCCATGAGCAACTTCGGCCCAAGTACCACTCTATCTGTTGGGTTGTCCCAACTCACGGGAGTATTGCATTTCCTACCATAAAAGGATTCAAATGGGATCATTCTCAATGAAGCTTTATACCCATTGTAATATGAAAACTCAACCAAGTGTAAGTAATCTTCCCACTTAGATGGCTTATCCATCACATACATTCTCAACATGTCTTCAATTATTCGATTGAATCTCTCTATTTGCCCATCTATCTGGGGGTGATATGTTGTGCTAATGTTTATATTTGTGCCAAATCCTTTAAACAATCCCCTTCATAAGTTGGAGGTAAACTTTGTATCTCTATCCGAGACAATTGTCTCAGGTATCCCATGCAACCTAGCAATTTCCTTCATGAAAATTTCTGCAATATTAGTCGTTGTATGTGTTGTCTTCACAGGTACAAAATGAGAAGCCTTTGTTAATTTTTCAACCACCACCATGATTGAATCATGTTGCTTATTCGTTCTGGGTAATCATGTGATGAAATCCATGGTGATCACTTCCCATTTCTTCTCTGGAATTGGCAATGGCTGCAACAAACCTGTTGGGTGCCTATGCTCAGCCTTCACCTTCTGACATTCCATACATCGAGCGATGTAATCAGCAACATCCTTCTTTATTCCCAGTCAAAAGAACTGGCTTCTTACTACTGTAATTGTTTTCTGGTAACCGAGATGTCCAACATAAGTAACATCATGCATTTCCTTCAGTACCACATTCCTCAATTCTCTGAAACTAGGAACATAGATTCTATTTTTATGCATGAGTAATCCATCTTCCTTTATCTCATACCCCTTTATTTTCTGTTGTAAATCTTCTTGCTGTAAGTTTTCCTTTACCTGTAGGTAATGTTGATATGTAACAAGAACATCTAAAATTTTGCTCTTCAAGTCTGACTGATGCATACTGACAGCAGTAGCATGCATGAGATGCACTCTCCTACTAAGTGCATCGACAATTTTATTCTACTTTCCCTTGATATGCTTGATATCGAAGTCATACTCACTTAAAAATTCCAGCCATCTTGTTTGTCTGGCATTCAAGGTCGGTTGTTCAAAAAGATACTTCAGACCAATGGGGTATGTTCTTAATTTGAATTTCTTCCCCATGAGATAATTCCTGCACATCCTTAAGGCCTGAACAATGGCAGCAAGTTCCAAGTCATGCGTGGCATAGTTCCTCTCATGTTCCTTAAGCTTTCTGGACTCATATCCAATGACATGTCCATTTTGCGTGAAGACTCCCCTAAGTCCTTCCTTACAAGTGTCTGTACATACCACAAAAATTTCATTTGGGTCAGTAATCTTTAACACAGGTGCACTAGTAAGTAATTCCTTCAACAACTTAAAATTTATTTTCACACTTGAGTGTCCATTCAAATTTAGTTCCCTTCTTTTGCAAGGAAGTGACGGGATAAGAAATCTTAGAGAACCCTACTATGAACCTTCTGTAGTATCCAGCTAATCTGATAAAAGATCTAGCGTCTGACACATTTCTAGGTGTTGGCCACCCTCTAATGACTTCGATCTTCTCTGGATCTACTACTATGCCTTGCTCTGAAATAATGTGTCCCAAGTAATGGATCTGCTTTTGATAAAAAGAACACTTACTCAACTTGGCACACAACTGATGTTCTCTCAGTACTTGCAATACCAATCTTAAGTGATGTTCATGCTCCTGTTCAGACTAAGAATAGATAAGTATGTCATCTAGGAATATTATGACAAAATTATCCAAATAATTTATGAATATGCCATTCATTAAGCACATGAAGACAGTTGGTGCATTGGTCAGTACAAATGGCACCACTACAAATTCATAATGCCCATACCTGGTCCTAAAGGATGTCTTATGAATGTCTTCTTCCTTGATTCTTACCTGATGGTATTCTGCCCTCAGGTCAGTCTTTGAAAATATCTTTGCTCCTCTTAGTTGATAAAAAAGGTCATCAATTCGGGGTAGCGGATACTTGTTCTTTATAGTGTACTTGTTCAGTTGTCGGAAGTCAATACACAGCCTCAAGGTTTCATCCTTCTTTTTGACAAAAAGTACTGGTGCTCCCCAAGGTGAAACACTTGGACGTATGTACCCTTTCTTCAACAATTCCTCCAACTGCATTTGTAATTCTTTTAACTCTGGCGTGCTCATTCTGTAAGGTGTTTTTGACACCGGGGTAGCTCTTGGCACTAAATCAATTGAGAAATCTATCTCCCTTCTTGGTGGAAATCTGGGTATCTCTTGGAATACATCCTCAAATTTCTATAGTACCGAGAAATCTTCAAGGCCTGGCTTCTTCGTATTATATGGCTCTTCCACATGAGCTACATATAGTTGACATCCTTTTCTAAAACATCTTTTCAGTTGTAAGTCTGAAATCTCCCTTATAGAGATGGGTCTTAGAACTCCTTTCATAGTGCTATGTTTTCCATTTCCATCAAGACATGTAAATGTCTTGTTATGACAATCTAGGACAACATGATGTTTGTCCAACCAATCCATCCCAATCAAAACATCATAAGACCCCAATGGTATGATATTTATATCAGTACTAGTATTCACGTCATTAAGGCTTATGGAACAACTTCTTACCATATCATGGATTCTTCTTTTGGTTCCAGTGGCTAACTGAACCAAAATTGTTTTTCCAAGTTTACTTTTCTCCAAATGTAATCTATCCACTAGCTTAGGATCAATGTAGCAATGACTTGCTCCTGAATCAATCAAAATAGCAACAGGTTGATTTATGATCTTACCTTCCACCTCAATCATATTGGACTGGTACTCTACTTGTAGATCATTTAAAGCTGCATAGATTCTTCCCATATCTTCGACTGTTGTAGCCTCTTGGATGTTGTGCACAGTCTTCACTCTGTCTTTTCTGTGTGAGCAATCCTTGTACAGGTGATCTTCCTTGCATCCCCAACATTGGATTGATGGTCTTCCCCTTTTTCCCAAGGAATCTTCATTCTTGAAATCTCCCTTAGCATACTGATCTTGATGATTTCTATTAGGCTCATTCCTATTGAAGGGAGGTTTGAATCCCTTCCTCCTCTGATTAGACTTCGCATTTTTATTATCCTTCCAAGATTTCTGCAGGGATTCTCTTCCCTAGCCTTGCTCATACAGGTATTTAACCTTCTTGATGGCATCAGTCAAGGTCTTGGGTTCATCATACTTGATCTTTTCCTTATAAAAGGCTGGAAATCCACTTATAAATCTTTGTATTTTCACTTTCTCATCACCAATGAACCTGACATATTTTAACAATCCCAAGAACTTCTTCTCGTACTATGCCATAGTCATGCTTCCCAACCTGAGTTCAAAGAACTCCTGCATTTTCTTGTCATGGAAATGCTCTGAGAGGTACTCCTTCTGGAAGTACTTCTTGAATTATTTCCAAGTGATCCTACTTTCATTAACATGCTCCACTTGCTTCAGCTGGTCCCACCACACTGAAACTTTCCCGTGTAAATCGTAGGTGGCAATCCTAGCTTCTAGGTTTGATGAATAGTTATGCAACTGAAAATATCTTCGGAGCCCAAGCAACCATGCTTCGACATCATTTTCCCTTTGTCTTTCACCATCGAAGTAAGGTGGCTTGAGCTTCCTCGGCTCTCCTTGCAAACTATCTACCTCTTGTTTCCTTCTTTGTTGCCTGACAGGGGACACCTCTAGAGTTCTTACGGGATCATCCGATGCATAACGATTTCTTTCTGAGTAAGGAGGTGAGTGGTGTACATGATCTTTTCTAGTGCTCCTGGAATAACCAACTCTTCCACGATCATTTATCCTTTCATGACACATGCCTTCTTCCTCTTGTCTTGAGTTCGATCCCTTCTTCGTTTGCCTCTGCAACTGATTCAATCTTTGCAACACTCAAGCATTTATCTGAATTTTCTCTCTCATCAGTCTCTCGTTGTCTTCTTTGTAGCTCTGCACTTCCATCTTCAAGCTTCTTACTGTTTCTATTAATGTTTCCTGCTCTCCTTTGCCCTTGCGTCCATTGGACTCTGTCTCTACATTACCAACTTTGGTATTTTGGCCTTCGACCTCCTTATCATGACTGGAGGCTCCCTCGTCTTAATTCTGCAAAATGTGCCAGCGACCATTTTGTTAGAATTATGCATATGATAGACAAAATTTCCAAACCATGCTACAGGTCTTTTTTTTTTTTTTTTTTTGTTCATGGAGACCATATCCCCATTCTCTGAAAATAAAAGTGTCATGTTATCCTTGGCTGACATAGAATTTCACCCGGCACAGGCGCTTCCTTCAAACCACCTTCCCAGGTGACCACGACTAGAAACCGCAGTTAAATCCTTCCTTAGCACCATTTTGTCTCGAAGACAACCAATTTGGCCCTTAGCCCTCCATCCTTCAGCTCTCAATCTGCATATGACCACGACCATGACCCTGCGCTTAGATGAAAAAGCGCTTTTCCAGAGCTTCAGGACTTTGGAACTTTCAGCCAGGACCAGATCAACGGTCCTCGTCCTCCTTCATGATCAATGATAGAGATCCACTTTGGGACTCCACGCTTCAGGAGTCTCAACTTTTTCTTGCTTGCCTCCTCCCGGAACTCTTTTAACCGGAGTTCATGATCTGTCGACACGTGTCTTCCCACTGATCGGTGGTTGTGAATCACTTCGGCTCGGAAGTTTCAAACTTCCCTCCTGCACTTTCTCCCAGAGTGCTTTCACCCGACATCGATGATTCTTCGACGCGTGTCTTCTGGAATAAACAGTCGGTATGTACTCTGGCTTTCGGGCCTTCAGGAGTTTCCGAACCAATGCAAACTGTCACATCTTTCCCCTTTGGAGTGCCCAGTCTCCGGACTGCACGATCTATCACCACGTGGCAAAATGATGGAAGCAGACACGTGGCTCAATCAGGCGGGTGACACGTGTCACGTTCTAATCGAATTTTCAATATTCTAAATGCTCAAATCTTACTAACACGTGGCACACATCCCATGTGTCCACGTCATCCCTGGTGACGTTTGCAAGCCATGTCACTTCAAAATTATGGGGTCCACATCAACTCCAAGTGACGTCATTGTGCACCACCACTTCGACTCTTTGGGCTTCGGGACTTTGGGAGTTTTCATACTAGCACACTTCCAATTCTCCCGAACCCCAAATTCCCGAACTGGCTAATTTGTCCCCACGTGTCCTCCTGGATCGAACGACTAAGATTCACTTCGAGTGTTCACCCGGAGTTCACAGATTTACTCCACGTGTCCTCCTCGATCTGATGGCTATGTTTTACTTCGGGGCTCCGGACTTCGGAGATCTCAAACTTCAACCTTTTTCCTTAAATAATGTTTTTGCCTGAAGCTCGCGATCTTTTGACGTGTGTCTCTCGCGGATCGACGACTACGATTCATTCGGGACTCCGGACTCCGGAAATCTCAAACTTCAAAATCTATCTGGCCCTATTGGATTTTATCCGAAGCCCTGGATCTGGCGACGCGTGGCTCTCGATAGATCAATGACTAAGATCCTTTCGGGTCTTTGGGTTTCGGACATCTCAATTTTCAAAACTTGTCTGGCCCCACTGGCTTTCATCCGAAGCCCCGGATCTGGTATGCGTGGCTCTCAGCAGATCGATGGTTGATATCCTTTCGGGTCTTCGGGTTTCGGAAATCTCAAACTTCAAACCCCCTCCTCGCTCACTTTTTCCCAAAGTATTTTATCTGGAGCACACGATCGATGGATGCGTGTCCTCCTACAGATAGATGGTTCCCAGCTACTTCAACTCTTCAGAGGTTCATTGCTTGAGCGCTAACATGTCACATCACTACATGCCTTTCAATTTGTGGTGGCGCGCATCGACGGTTTGGAGTAACCTGCTTTTCACCCCACAATTCTTCTGATGATGACATGTAACCCTTTGGCGAAACCGTGGTTTGGATTGCGGGACCGCATTGGGAAATTAACTCCCATGCAACTTGGTTCCCCACAATGCCTGCTATCCGTTGATCTCTCTCTCCAATTGGATCCGATGGTCACGACCTTAACCTTGCTTCCTTTTTATCGGATGACCCCTATTCACCTGTCCTCCGATCCAATGATCCCGGATCTCTCTTGATCCTACAGTGGCAATCACTCCTGAATTCAAAAGGAACGGTCACGATCCTTCGAACCCTTACAGAGGATCTATTAAGTTTTGTCTCCTGCGTAGCTTCTGCAATGCCATTCCTCCTGACATTTTGAATTTCACGATCAGATTTCGATCTTGACCATGAGACTCTAACCAACAGACCCGACCCATACCGACCCGATGTTTCAAACTGAGGCTCTAATACCATTCTGTAACATACCCCGCCAGCCATAGGCTGGGGTATGCTACCTATAAGCCCACCCTTGGACTTATTTTTCGTATCGATACCTTCTTTATTTATTAAATATGCATAAGATAAGAGAATTAATGACATGCACAGTAATATCCAGCAAGCATGCATGTTCCAAAGATTCAATTAACAATAATTAAATATACAGCAGAAAAACATTCATACACAGATAATAATATCACAGTGGAGAGCACTTATCTTTATGAAAGATGACACCAACTAGTTGCAGACCAAGGACGTTCCACCCAACCGTAGACACTACTGCTCCAAATCTCAACAACAACGTCACCCCCGAGCTAGGGCTGTGAATCCACAAGGACGGTTCCAGAGTGAACTTGGCTTCCCTAACCAGTCAGATCTCAAGCTCTCACAGGCTTCCCAACACTCACAAAAATCCAAGTAGCCAGCTCTCTTCTACCCAGCTTGCACCACCCGAGAGAATGGACCTCCACCTTTCTTTTCCACGCAATCCCTTAGGCAGTCCCTCTCCTTATTTGGGCCTCCAACACAACTGGTCCAGAATATCAACGCTGGAACTCTCAGGACTCGCAGTTGTGAGCCATGCTGGACACAGGCCACTGCAACTCAGACATGCAAGCCTCAAGGCACAACTAGATCACACCAGCGACCACTACAACCAACTATTTTGTGGCTAATTCTTTCGCAGTTTGGTCCCCCTTCCCGAGACCAATACGCAAGTGAGGATGGACAGAGGAGGTAGGTAAGTGCATGGGAGTGCGTGAGGGTAAGAATGAGGTAACACAAAGGTGACGGAGTGGAAAAGCCAATAACCAAACCCACAATCGGACCAGTGGAAGGTTTAAGTATGTTTGTGGGGAAATCAAGAACCTCCTGGCCTCCCCAAGATGCTCACGTAACCGATTCCCCCCTTTAGGCAAAAAGGTAAATAACATAGGAATAAACATTTAGCCTCTCAAGCCCCCTCTCTTGTGGAATCATAGCCCCCTATAACTCTAGTTCGTGTCTGTATAGCAGCCAATGATGTGTTTATTATTAATAATGATCAAAGCATTACATTTCTTGGGCACACTTGCCCTTTAAATAATTGTTTGGGCACTTAGGCCTCTCAACATTGTAGCAATACATTATTTAAAATGGGGGTTCAGAACCTGGGGTGTTACAACTTCAGTCGAGGACTGACAAATTGTTATCCATTGAAGAACATGATCTTTGATTCTTCAATCCACCTATTTGCAACAAACATTATTGTGGACAAGCATAACAGGTTTATGCTTCAATCCTTGAATAATGTTGTGTCACAGAATTACTTGGTGCTTCAAATGCACATAATCATGATGATGACCAACTAGAAAAGCATGTATTTCTATGCATAAGCAAACAACTTATGTTATCCTGCAATTTATGGGTCCATACATGATTAGTCAATGGTGCTCTCGGAGTAGTCATGCAAGTTGTATATGCACCATGCACTAACCCTCCACATTTTCCAACATATGTTGTGGTGGCATTTGATAAATACATTAGGCCTCCATGGGACTCAACCCAACCAAAGCATGTACCAATTCCACCCATACAAAGGAGTAACAAGAAACAAATCCCTCTTAAGATGGCATGGGCATTGACTATACATAAATCTCAAGGCATGACCTTAACAAGGTCTACCATTGACATTGGAAACATTTAACGTCAAGGCTTGACCTTCACGACAATGTCACACACAACTACTATAGAAGGAATACGAATAGCACCAGCATTCTCCTTCGAATGGTATGAAAAAATGAAGGATATTGCTTATGTTTCACTACGAAAAAAAGAAGAGGCGCACTTATCTTCTTTGTCGCTTACCTTCTAGATTCTTCTATGTTGTAATCATACTTCTATACATGAATTGTTCGACTCGGTCCATACTTCTATACATGCAATACCTATCAAATATTTACTACAAAATACCTATCAATCATACTTTGACCTAAACACTTTGCAGCAAATCACTTTTCTACTCGTACTTAATATACCATTACATTGCTCATCATGAAAAAATATACTTATAAAATAAAATTAACAAAATATTCCATAATGTTCTTTTCGTCTCATGAATCTCATTAACTCTAGCCCTAAGCATTTAAGGCCCAATAAGTATATGTTCCGAATTTTTTAACGAAATGAATCAAGGATTTTATGAAAAAAACGAGTACACTTTACTTATTTCAACTATGAATTTAAATTGGACTCGTCTGAAGTTGAAAATAAGTATCAAAGCTTTTTGATTTTACTCTTTAAACAAATAGATAATATATTCACATCACATTAACACCTAGAGGTATAAAAATGTTGGAGGTGCACATCTCGAACTATTTGGCTCCATGGAGATATGGTGCCCTGGAGAGTTTTTATGTCTCGGCTTTGCGCTGATCATGAATTTGATTTGTTAGTAACACACTTACAAGTAGGGGGAGAATGATTTTCTCAGCAAGAGGCAAGTGGTATTTTAGCTGGGATTTTTTTTTCTTTTGTACAATGATATTATTCATACATCAAAGCATACCATTTGCAGGAAATGATTTTAGTGTAACCGTATACATGAACAACCTTCAGAAAAATAGAGTAAAGATGTATTTTTTTTATTGTAGTATACTTTACGATAAAAATATTCTATATTTTTTTGTATTTTAGATGTATCATTCTTCAAGTCTGTGAGCTCTACTCTATTCTATATTATTTCTAAATTTAGATGCATTATTCCTGAGTTTAGATGAGTATGCTTTAGTTTTACCATGCTATTATATTTTAGTTTTCTCTAACACTATATTAGTTGTTGCCTTTCCAACAATACTATAATATGTAACCCACGAGAAAGCCAGGAGAATGGGTGTCCCTAGAATCCATCCAAGTTGAGCAACACTCCATGGAAAAGATAAAACTCTTGCGTTGTTTCCGTCCACATGAGTTGTTGTCGTCTGCACATCCCCTATGACCAAAAAGTGTTTTATTAATCCCAAATAATATATTAAAAAAATCTAGACGAAGAAACAAACCTCGACCCACTACTCCAGGCTAGATTGAGCGTGTTTTCAACGATGAAATAATATTCAAAACAATCAATGGGTACTTGTTCTAACACGCCCATCGTCAGACCTAATATCATGTTGGAATTTATCTATTTTGATTTGTTTTTTTATATTTTTTATATTTTGGTATGTACTTACGACCGAAGTTGTTTCAGTAGTGTTGAATTCACACTTATTTTCATGAGTCTTAAAATAAAGTACTCTATGGTAAGGAAACACTTATCCATTAGAGTAATAAATGCAAAATTCATCATTTCAAATTCGCATTCATTTTCATGAGTCTCAAAATAAAGTACTCTATGGTAAGGAAACACTTATCCATTAAAGTAATGAATGTAAATTCATCATTTCAATTTTGATGGATACAATTTACCAAACAAGACATAAGGAATAACTTAAGACAATTAAGTATAAAATGAGTTAAGAAACGAGTTTTGCCTATTATTAATATTGTGTAGTTGTGAAAAAACAAATTTTTTTATGGAGATTATATCTACAAGTTCATATTTTGAAACTGATGAGGGTTTAATATATTTTAGTGTTTATTATTTAAATTTCTAAGAACTTAATTTATATAGATTTGTAAATTTTTTAGACATTATTTCATGTTTTGAGTATTGTTTTTTTTAATAATTTCAATATTGTGTTTTTATGGTATTTAGGAATATTTTTTGTGTTATGTTTTTAAAGTATTTACGAATATTTCATGTTATGAGAATTGGTGATAATGGATCAACAAAATTTGTTAATGGTTTCTCAGAAACTTGGAATAGTTAATCTCTCATATTTTATAGTCATTAAAGATCATGGGTGAAATAGGTAATCTCTCATATTTTATACTCATTATAGGTCATGGGTGCTTGACTACAAGAGCTTCACAACCTTGATATTCTAAGTTGCTTCCTTGTATAGACATTCAAAATTGCTTCCTTGTATCATTTGAAGGAGTTTTTGTCATTATATTTAGAAGAGGACATGACCACTAATGTAAATTATACAACTATATATCATGGATTTATAGCATTTGTTTACTATGTTATTTCATGCATGAAGGTTTGGTTTAACTTTTTCCTCATAAATTTTGCAATCCAAGACATTATCTCATATTTTCAACATTATGTGTAAGCATGTATAAGTTTTGTACATTTGTTATTTGAGAATTCAATTGGAAATGTATTTATTTTATAATATGTTGAACATATTTTTCTCACACTATTGTGGAAAAAATATTAGTGAAAAAAATATTTTTCTCACACTACTTATAGATATTTTCATGACAAGTAAATGAGAATTGGTCAAATTGGCTTTTCCTTTTGGTTGTTGAGACACACTTTATCTTTCCAAATAACAAGTGCTAAATTTCATGTGTTTTTTCACAATATTTTAGAATAATTTTCCTTCTTATTATCAAAGAGCCATAAATCATAATATCTTTCTTGTACGTGAGAGAAGTCATTGTCTTTTCATAAACATAGCAGATCCATCATACATAACTAAAAAGCTCCTTAAACTTGGTTTTGACCATATTTCTACATATGCTATCAACCAAATCCATAATTATTTGAAATCAATTGAGAGCAATTTACACATCAAATTCAATAATTTTACCAACCTTCAATATTCAAATCATAAGTGTAACTATCCCTCAATATTATACTTATATATTGTAGTGATTTCTATGTCATGTGGAATCTCTCCCTTCCCCTTTAAGTCACACAGGAGGGTTCATATGGAAGTCTGGAACATGTATTGTTCTCCAATATTATACTTGGAGAAAGTGATTATTGAGGAAGCAAATTATGATCCTAGATATATTTTTTTGCAACATATACACTATGCATTTTCTAGAAGTTGTTCATATTTCCATTTACTCGTTGTCTATAGAATTTGTCATTTCTTTTCACAAAAACAACACAAGTTACAATATCAGTTTTTTTTAGTAATATTTCTCCATTCATATATTTAGTAATATTTCCATGTTCCAAAGAAAACTAGTGACTAGCATCTACTCAAGGTTTGGTTGAATTGTTAGAGCTCCTTTAAAAGTGTGGATTGTAGAATGGATTTTTCAAAGTTTTTGTTGTTTATTAGTTACAAACAAAGCTTTAAACATAAAATAGAGTAAGTTTATAAAGAATATATGTTAAGTAACTCTGGTTAATGGAAATATCACGAAATTCTCATGGTCATTGAAGTAGGTTTGATCTCATAGTGAAGAGCATGTTGTATTTTATTTTGTTAGAAAAACCAAAAGGCTTGTGATTGTTAATGGATAAAGTTCATGGAGGTAGCTTTTAGATTATCTCTAAAAATTGGGGAAGAGGCTATAGAAAAGTATATATATGAAGAAGAAACATGTATAACTCCAACATAACCTTTGACAACTAACCATGTGTCAGGCCTGGATTGATTGTCATCTTATTGCGCTGACAAGTTGAAGCGTGCTATAGTAAAATTTATATATATTAATATTTTGTTGGGATGTGGTGTAGCACCAATTCACATAGACATGTTACCTTTCTCTAACATTTATTGGGATGTGATTACTAATATAAAATAGAGTTTAGTTTTTAAAATTTTATTAGAAGGGATTGTTTGAAGTCTTAATGAAATCAATTATGCTTTAATAATGATGAGCGAAGGAGATTTTGGTGTTAGCTAGATTTCATTAAAATCCGTTGATTTTGGTGTTAGTAGTGATTAGGTGTTACAAACATGCATATTAAATTTCGAAGCACAATGTTGGCATGCAACACAGTTTAGTTAATAGTTAACTAAATCTAAATTTAAAAAATATATATTAAACTTTGGAGGATAATGTTTTTAATGGGGATTTAGCTATATAAATTGGAATCCATACAAATTTTCACATAGAACATAATTTACAGTGTTTAAATAATGTAACCACCCAATGAGTGTTGCATCGGTTATGGTTAGACACATCGCAGGCTAGCGTGTACGGCCTACCATCGATTAGACTAGGCAACGATCATCATTACTATCGATCATCTGGAAATGAAGAGAACTTCCAATTGTGGAACTTTAGATGAGTTTGGGTAAATGACTATCCAGGATTATAATTCCAATGTAGTTTTCTTTGTTTTCTGTCATTTTCTAGTGAATACATTTGGCAATGCTAACATTTATTAATCTTACAATCTCAACAAGTGTTTTTATATCTCATTTCCCAATGCACCAGGTTTGGCAACACTACCATTTAATAATAGTACATTTAATAATATTAGTATGTTAACTGCAACAAATTTTACATCACAAGCAATATAATGAGCTTAATTTTATTTTCTATGTTTATTTTTAATTAAAATTGTAATAAATTTATTTAATTTAAAATTTGGCAAAATGTGAAAAACATGCTTCGACTTTATCCGATTGAATGAGTCAAGTTGGTGGCATTGACAATGTTCTAAAAACCGTGGTCTTCTCACTTTAATTGACATTTATTATTATTGTATATGTTGATATATCACTCAAAAACTCTTCGTAACAGTGCAACACAATGTAGTTCTTTTCCAACATATATACCCATTATGTTCGGCGTTCCCTTCCTCCAATTCGGGTGTACACTAATATATTGTTTAATTTTTTATTTTAATGTTTATAGCAAAATAATAAGAAGTTATTTTGTTGGTTTGTTACTCACACCAATGTTTATATTTCAAGATGTACTTTCATGGGAATTGAATCTTATTTTGTTTTCACCATTCCAATCCAATCCCTTTAAACAAAATAATAAAATTATTAAAATTACAATAGTTTGTTATTAAAAGTGTAATTTTATCCCTATAAAGATGATATAATCTTTTAAATTACACTTTTTGAGATGACATGTCAAATTATATTACGACATTCGATACCATTGAATCTTATAACAAATTTCCCCTGTTGTTACATAAATTTAACTAGCATACCCCTAAGCGGGCGAATGAGAATGCTAAAGTAATAAAGGGAGGTGTACATAGTATTATATAGGCAAATAGTTCCTTCTTTTTTTTAAACACGCAAAGAATCTTGGTATGGTAATGGAATAAGTACATGCTTTTTGAAATATCTTGAATCAATAAAATAGAGTGTGAAAGTGTGTTGTAAATATATTAAACAACAGGTTGTAATTGGAGATCAATAGAAACATTGTAAGAAACAAGAGGAATACATGTCATATGAAGGACAAAAAAATATTTAACATACCACATAGTTATGGATTACATTCATTGATATGAGAAGAGTAAGAAAAGGTTAAACCGACAAAGCATCTAACCATGCTTCTTCTTTCTTTCTAAGTGCAACATATGCACTATCTTGCATTTTTGCATAACTTTCAAAAGAGAAAAAGGGTGAGATGTGCAACCCTGCTAATGATTTGACACGTGATATTGTTGTAAAGGCTAAGCCTTTCCATTCAACCTTTTCAATGTCTATGGTTGCCTTGGATAATGTTAAGCCTTGGGATTTATGTATAGTCAAGGTGCATGCCATTTTGAGCGCGATTTGTTTCTTGGTGCTACATTTTATGGGTGGTATTGGCACTTGTTTGGGGTTGATATGGTCCCATGGTGGACCAATAAATGTATCAAACTCCACAACAACATACTCTGGCAAGTTTGGAGGGTCGACTCCTTGTATGTAAGCAATTTGGGTGACCATTCATAGTGTTCCTAGCTTCTCATGACACAATTCTTTATTTCTTGCATAGTCTCTTTTTGTTGTGTTTGTCGAGATCATGTTACCCCATCTTCCCTATCATCTTAAGATTTGTATGGAGAATCTATAAAATGTGTATGTATACATTTCTCTTTTTCTCTTCAAATCAAATTATTGTACTCCCAAATCTTTTAGTTTTAATTTTCTTTAGATGTTAAACTTAAATTTATTTATTTTTTATAAAAATAAAAGGAAAAAGGAAAAACTTATAACATGATATTAATCAAAATTATGAGAATGGTTACATTAAGAGTAGAGTCCCTGTTGGAAGACAAGTTCATGTGAATATCACCATGTACCATAGTAAGGTGAGGGCGAACCAGACGACCAGGGTTCGGCCGGTTGAATCCTTTGAGATCACTTAGACTTACAGATCCTTTTCCCACTACTACTCCTTAGCCTTACTGTCGGTTTCCGGCCTGCCTCTCCGGCGTATTGTCTACTTGCTTACCTGCGAAACCTGTGCTTTTTGTCTGTATAGTATTCTGTTACACCGGTGATAGTTGTACACTCCTCCAGTATAGTTTATTGTCTGCTAGCGAAGCGTATTTTCTCTTGTACCTAGCTCCGAAAGGGACTGGTCCTTATCATCATTGCTTTGATTCGTGCCCCACAGACATTCCACTACAACGACCTCTCATCGATCTTCCCCTCCTTTCTACTCTGGTCCAAAATACGACTTTACAGTGGAACTTTAGCGGTCCCCAGCCCTTATTATAATGGACTCTCTGACCAATGCTCTCATGCACCCCTCTGACAAGCTTATCTGGAAACAAGCCGGTATTTTCGACCAGGTTGATTCTCTGGAAAAGTCCAGCTGTGCAACTGCGCAAGACACCCATTCACGGACTTTTGCCCATCTCCCAAGATCCTCTCACCCTGCATCCGAGAGGCCCCTACAAAACTGCTCTAACAGACCTTCCTCTCCACCTGTTCATAGAGTCCCTTCAGTCCCTCCTCGAGTGGGCTCCAACAGCCGCAGGGTATGGAAATCTAACAAGAACAACAGAAGGCTGATTTTGGGGGATGGTGTGGGACTAGAAGACCTCGTTAAGATGTCTATCAATTCCCTGGTTGGCCGCATCTCATACAAAAATATGAGCCCACAGCCTCTTGAAGACTGGATAAACTCACATTGGTCTCCGTTATTGGGTTACTGCCCTGAAATTCTGTATCTCAAAAAGGGTTGGCTTGGCTTCCTCTGCAGATCTCCTGAAGATGCTTCTCGGCTTCTATCCACTTCTTGGGTCATCGGAGGTAGCAGTCTCATGCTTAAGCGCTGGCGAATGGCCTTCAACCCAGATACTGATTACTTCCTTCACAGACACCTTTAGGTTTTTCTCCCGGGCCTTCCTCTTCACTTCTGGAACAGCAAAGCCATCAGAGCGATTGGAGACTCGCTGGGCAAGTTCATTACCATCGACCCTCAGTCCCTCAGTGGACCCTCGAGGAAGGTGGGCAAGGTATTGGTGGAGATAGATATTTCAGCGGGATTACTAGAGAATCTGGAGATCATTTGGAGAGGGTGCAAGATGCTACAGACACTCGACTACCTCGAACTTCCCTTCAGATGCAATCTTTGCCGAGAAACTGGACATCTTCGTCGCTCTTTCCCTGGTAAGTCCTGGAATAAGCCCACTGAGGAAGAAGACCTGCTTCTAAACCCCCCTGACTACATGGACGAGGATCCTGCACTTGGGTCTTATCACTCACTCCCTGACCCACCCTCCCCTCCCCTTCCTGGTCAGCCAGAGCCTCTGACTACCAAACTTTACCTACATTGCCCCTCCCTCTTTAACTCCCTTACAGATGCCGAAAAGTCCACCATCAATCGCTCACCATCACTCTTGAATCCCCCATCTACTTCCCTCTCTCCCCAAACTTATATGTCGATCCAGCCCTCCCCTCCTGCGCAAAATCCTATTGATACTGAGCGATCCCTTATCTCATCTACCCCCACCATCCCCCTGATCTCCCAACCGCCCAGTCTACACATCTCTTCTTCCTTTTTTCATCCTATTCCTCCATCCTTACCGTCTGGCCACCACAGTGCTCTCTCCCTTTCCGCCACCTCTTCAGAATCGCCTCCATTACTCCCTGGCATGGGTCAGCCTTTTGATAGTAAGGAATCTCTCCTACCAGATATGAGTCCATTGACGTCTCCCTCCTTTAATCTGGACACTGCTACTTTTCTACCTACCTTCCGTGGCAATGAACTCATCATTCACCCCCCGGATGCTAGTACTTCTTCTACCCCTCACACTGACAAAGACTAAAAATCTTATACATGGTCACGCGGCCTGGGAGCAGAACTCTCTCCTTTACAAACACGAAGCTCCAGAAGAAAGAAGGGGATGTTGATTCCGCAACAAGCTACTTCGACTGATCCAGCAACCGAAGAAAAGGCCCTTAGAGCAATGAAGGCCATTGCTCGTACCAAATAATGATTGTGTTATCTTTAAACACTCGAGGAATCGGAGGCATCCTCAAATATGCCTCTTTCCGTAATCTTCTCGAACACACCAGTCCGGACGTTATTTTTCTACAGGAGACTCTCACGTCTGAGAAAAAGTCCAGAGCGTTCTTTCTCTCCTTCCGTCCTAATTGGGTCTCTGTGGCAGTTAGCGCCCTGGGCAAATCGGGTGGCCTGTTAGTATCATGGGACCCGGTTATCCTCGAATTGACTCCATACCTGACTTGCGGTGGCATTTTACTGTTGGGTCGCTGCCTGGCTACCAACCAAGACCTGGCGTTTTTAAATGTATATGGTCCCTGCCTTGATAAACTACCTTTCTAGACTCTTCTTGCAACCAGTGGTATTCTATCCATCCCCAACCTCATCCTGGGAGGTGACTTAAACATCACTCTCTCGTCTGATGAACACTGGGGCGGTCTCCCCATGCCTGGTCCAAGCTCAGCTTTTTTCAGAGACCTTTTCCTGACCCATAACCTCTTAGATATCCTGCCTTACAGACTTATTCCCACTTGGTGCAACGGGAGATCTGGGACTGAAGCCATTGCTAGAAGACTTGATCGATTTTTAATCTCAGATAGTTTCATGTCCTCCTCAGCCTCCCCAACCTTCTGGGTAGCACTTCCCTATTTCTCAGACCATGCGCCCATACTACTGAAGCTGGCTTTTCACCGCCAACATATTTCCTATCCTTACAAATTCAATCATCACTGGCTTACTTCTACGGATTACTCTGATCTTGTACATTCTGTTTGGACTGACCCGTCTTTTCATTGTGAAACAAATCCTCAATTGAGAATTGTTTGGAAGCTAAAGGTCCTTAAGGCGCGTTCAAAATCCTGGAGCAAGCGGCTAAGGGACTCGAAGGCGGCTCAACTAGTCAACTTAGAACCCGAGATATACAACCTCATTCTTCGCTCCTCGTCTACCAATCTATCTACAGAGGACGCCGATACATTAAAGTGGATTGAAAGGAACAGAGCGCACTTACTGTGTGAAGAGGAAAAGCGATGGAGGCTTCGGAGTCGAGCGACTTGGCTCAAGTGGGGGGATGCCAATACTAAATACTTTCACAATATAGCTAACCACAACAGAAATAAAAAATAGATCTGGTCGATTCTTAGTGAGGGTGGCGAATCTCTCCGTGATCAAGACTCAATCAAAGAGGCAACTGTCTCCTTCTTTGGTAAGCTTTTTAAAGCCAGCGAATGTCATTTTCGGCCCGAAAAAGTGGCCACGGCTAGTCTCTTTCCAACTCTGGTATCGGCCACTGAAGCGACCGAACTCTTCCAGCCTGTTACTCTGTCGGAGATTAAAGAGATTTTATCACTTTTCAAAAAAGAGAGAAGTCCAGGGCCAGAGGGATGGACTGTTGAATTTTTTATTTTCTTCTTCGATCTCATTGGGTTCGATCTCTTACAGATGGTGGAGGACACCCGCATCACTGGTAAGGTTCAGAAAATTCTCAACTCCACCTTCTTGGTATTGATCCCGAAGGAAAATCAGCCAGACTCCTTCACTGACTTCAGACCTATTTCCCTGTGTAACCTTATTTACAAAATTGTTTCAAAAGTTATTTCAAACCGGTTGAAACCGATTCTGGAAAGAAGTCTTTCAGATGAGCAACTCGGGTTCCTTAAAGGGAGAAGAATACAAGATTCCATCGGGGTGGCCCACGAGAGCATCCATTCCATCAAACAGAAAAATCTGAAGGCATTGATTTTGAAAATTGATCTTAAAAAGGAATTTGACAGCATCGATTGGGATTTCCTGAGACTAGTCCTTCACTCGGTGGGCTTTGGCATCAAGTTCACGGACTGGATAATGGCTTGTGTTACTAGTGCCAACTTTGCGGTATTGATTAATGGGGAGGCTTCAAGCTTCTTCATAAGCGAACGAGGGCTCCGACAGGGATGCCCTCTTTCACCATATCTCTTCATTCTCCTCATGGACAGCCTTAGTCTTCTCCTTGCTAAATACATTTCTGAACACCGGATATCGGGTATAAAGGTATCAAGGTTCATCAAGATGGTTCATCTTATGTTTGTAGATGACATTCTCATTATGTCAAATGCCGATATCCCGGAGTGGCTGGCGATCATGGAGGTACTTCAACTTTTTTGCTCAGCCACAGGTCTGTCCATTAATCCTCTAAAATCCACTATACACTACTGGGGTATTTCAGAAGCTGAGATTACACTACTCAAAAGATCCATCCCTTTCACATTTATTGATTTGAAGGATGGCTTCATTTATCTGGGCTTTAGGATGAAACCGGGAGTCTCTACATCCACTGATTGGTACTGGTTAGTTGCTTTATTTGAGAGAAGAATTGACTTCTGGTGCAATAAGTGGTTGTCCCTGGGCGGACGTCTCATTCTTGTCAAATCTGTTCTTGAAGGCCTTGCTGTCTACTGGATGACCCTCGCTCGAATCCCCAATAAGATCATCATTATGCTGCGTAGTCTCTCTTTTAACTTTCTGTGGAACGATCGTGCCGGAAAACGCCGGTTCCATCTGTGTAGTTGGCAGCTACTGGTTAGGCCCCGCATGGGGGGGGGCTGGGGACTCAAAAATCTCTCCATTTTTAACACAACACTCTTAGCATGTACCTTCTGGAGAGTTGTTACACATGACAACATCTGGCATCGAGTAATTATGGACAAGTATCTCGGTGCCACTCCGCTTCTTCCTTGGCTCCGGCTGACCACTCATGACCAAGGTCGGGCCTCACCCATCTGGAAGGGTTTGCTCTCCACCTCGCCGGTGATTCTTCATTGGCTTAGGTGGAAGCCCGGATCGGGCGCTGAGATATCTCTTGGCAGGGACAAAATCCTTGGATTGGATAATCTCTCGATCCTCTTGCCTCAGCTCGGATCTTTGCTTTCCTCGCAAAGATTCTTTTTCCTGGCACAGATGAGAGGGACTGTCGGCATCCTCCACCTCCCTGACCTTTGGCGACATAGCATCACACTTCAGCTACAGGGTTCCATGGCACTGGAATGGGATGCTTTCACCACTGCTTTGAAATCGGTGGGTATCTCTCTCCGAAACACTCGTGACACTCTCCTGTGGGCAGGAGGTGATGGCTCAGGTATCCTTACAGTAAAAAACACTTATGAGGCCCTCATTCACACACAACCCATCGTTGATGATCCCCCTTGGCATCACCAGATTTGGAATTGGCATATTCCTCTCAAGCTCCTTCTTTTCTTCTGGCTTTGTGTGAAGGACAAGGCACTCACTTGGGAGGCCCTCCGTAGGCGTGGATGGCAGGGCCCTGGGATTTGTCCCCTTTGCAATCAAGCAACTGAAGACATACACCATCTCATGATCCACTGCAACTTCTCTTCTCACATCTGGCATCTTCTATCTCTACAGTTCTCACTTCCGCTGGCCTGGAATGGCATCACTATCTCAGATTGTCTCTCATCTTGGTTATCGGACAGACAGGCTCCTCATTCACTGGCTGCACACGTTTGCTGGCAAACTTGGATTGAGAGGAACCATGTGATTTTTGACGGTCGGACCCCCTCTTGTCAAGTAGTTTTACACAGAGTTCTTTCCTCCTTCACCTAGCAACCGACCACAGTTAAATCCCTCCATTATAAAGCTTGTGATCACTCGCTGATGGCTGGTGGTACTCTAGTCTGCTTCGATGGTGCTGCTCGGCCTAACGGTCTCTGTTGTGGGGCGGGCGGAACGTTCAAGACTCATTCTTCCCGAATCACCAAATGGTATCTAAACTGTGGTACGGGATCCAACAACAAAGCTGAACTTATGGGCCTATGGGCATCTCTCTACCTTGCCTCATGCTGGTCTTTAAATCACCTTCTGGTCCTAGGAGACTCTCGTGTGATAATCGACTGGATCAACCAGGTTTGCCAGCTACAGTCCATACACTTGGAGGGATGGAAGCAACGAACAATGGAGCTGGCTACTCTCTTCACTGATGTACACTTCCAGCATATCCCCAGGTATCATAATATTGAGGCCGATGCCTTATCCAAAAGGGCTCTTAATGCAGTACCTGGGCGACTCTCGATCTTTCATTTTGACAATGGAATTGAAAGCTCCATCTCCAGTATCAATCTGTTTGAATCATAGCAGCCTTCTATCAGTTTTGAGCTACAATGGACTGTCACACTCTTTCAAGCCTTTACTTTCAAGCCTCGAGCTGTAGGTGTAGTCTCGTCGCCTTAGTGTGCATTCCAGACGACCAGGGTATTGGTGTGCATTGTTATGACATAGGATATTGTAACTGTCTGTTGCCATGAACAGCAAGGAACTTGCAGTATTGCGGATGCTACAGGGATATGATAACAGAACTGCGTTTAATGCCCAACATTGTTTATTCGTATATCAACAGCAAGTCAATGGCTATGTAAATGGATTTATACATTATATAAATTTGAGCTAATTTTCTTCTTGGAAAAAAAGTAGAGTCCCTGAGGGAGAGATATGTTATATGTACATTAGAAAGCTACATTACCTATGTATGTTATTAAAAGAGACATCTAAAGTAAGAACTATAATTTCAAACGAACATCTAATTATCAACATGTGATTTAGTTAATTATAAAGCATCTTAACTTAAGTTCATAACATGACTTTTTTTTCTCTATCAACATGTAATTTAGTTAATTATAAGTCATTATAACTTAGGCTCATAATACGACTTTTTTACACTGTAACATAAATTAAATTTATAATATAAAGTTTTGTAAACAAAAATTTTAAGCACAAAATATGACCATTAATTAAGGGTGATGTTATAAAGTTTTGTAGACAAAATTTTTAAGTACAAAATATGACCATTAATGAAGGGTGGTGTAATAGATACATTATAATGATCTAAAATTTGTAAGTACAAAATATGACCATTAATGAAGGGTGGTGTAATAGATACATTATAATGATCCTTCCTTGGTTTAATGAAGGGTGGTGTAATAGATACATTATAATGAACCTTCCTTAGTTGTTTTTGTTGTAAAAAAGTATATTATAGATTATGTAATAAAATAAAATTATGATTATTTAATAATTAATTATATTATTAATAAAAGAAAAATTAATCAATAGAAATTAAGATAATAAAATTTAGATAATTTTAGAATATTAAAAAAATATTTTTTATTTTTTATTTTTTATTTTCAATATTTTTAATAATTAAAAATAAATAAATAAAATAACAAATCTTAATATCACACAATTATAAAGTAAAATAATCTTATATTATAAAATAAATAAAACCAAATTATAATTAAGTCATAGGTTACAAAACATTAAATTATTTCATTACACATTAATAATGAAATGTTGGAAATTATCTAACACTTTTACTAAATTTCATATTTTGAATGTATTAAAGATAAATTTTGTCACCTATTAAATTGTGTTTTTGAAATTTAATTTTTTTGAGTTGTTGTGAATAGTATAGCCTATTATATATAGAAATAAGGATATATGTTATTAAAATTTATGTTTTTGATATTTAATTTTGTTGAGTTGGTGTGAATAGTATAGCGTATTATATATAGAAATAATGATATATGTTATTAAAAGTTTTTGATCCATTGGAGATAGATTTAGTTATGATTATATAAGATATTGGTTATGATATGATTAGATTTAGCCATTTGATATGTTGTGGTTTGGTTTTGTTTGAATAATTAAGTCATAGGTCACATAACATTAAATTACTTCATTACACATTAATAACGAAATGTTGGAAATTATCTAACACTTTTACTAAATTTCATATTTTGAATGTATTAAAGATAAATTTTGTCACCTATTAAATTGTGTTTTTGAAATTTAATTTTTTTGAGTTGTTGTGAATAGTATAGCCTATTATATATAAAAATAAGGATATATGTTATTAAAATTTATGTTTTTGATATTTAATTTTGTTGAGTTGGTGTGAATAGTATAGTGTATTATATATAGAAATAATGATATATGTTATTAAAAGTTTTTGATCCATTGGAGGTAGATTTAGTTATGATTATATAAGATATTGGTCATGATATGATTAGATTTAGCCATTTGATATGTTGTGGTTTGGTTTTCTTTGAATAAGGATGATGATGATGGTTGTTGACAACTAAGTTATGATAATTTTTGCCACCTTTGAAGAATAATTATTTTTTTCCTTTTTATAATATAAAATGAATTAAATATAGTTTCTTGGGTTGTAGTTTTATAAACTATCTAATCTTGCAACAAGCTTGTTTTAAGTTGTCATAATTGGGGCGTATAAAATGTTAAGAACACTTATATATCTAGAACCCTGATTGAATTTTTGATGAGTCAATTCAAAATTGGGAAAAACTCCTAAAGACATAATTCCACTATGCATGGGCCTTGGATCATGGTAGAAGTATGCCCAGGCCTAAAACTAGGAAAAAGATTCATTTTCTATGAGATTAACTTACTCTATGATTTAGTAGTTGAGATGAAGTATCACCATGAGAACAATTCAAGTTCAAATCTCCAAATACATTAAACTTTGATTTTTTTTTAAATGTTAAACTTTGAATTTTTTTTTAAATGTTATATATTTCATTTAAAGTCATACTAAAATGAATAAATTGGCATATAAAAAAACACAAACATGGTTATGATTGTATTACTAATTGATGAATATATCTACAAATTTTAAATAACATTTTGTGGTTGATAGATTATCTTTATTTTTAGTTGGTAATGATATATTATATTTGTCTCTTGTAAATGTTTTAATGCAATAGGTATATGTAGTAAAAAGTGAAACTCTAAAGTAATTATACAACACTTAAAACTTGCAATAATGTATTATTTATGGATAAGTAATAAAAGAAAAGATAAGTCATAACACAATAATTCAAGAGTACATTTGGCAATGAAAATAAGTTGGTTCTATGTACAGATTTTCATTGAAAATAAATAAATGTACAAATTCACTTGGAAAAATGTAAAATAACATAAGAAACAATAAATATTGTAATGAGAAAATCAAAAATCAATTTATTATAAGTTTAGTAGTGAAATATAATATTAAAGAAGATTTAAAATACCTCCTCAAAATGTAAAATTTGTGAAACTAATAAAATAAAGAACACTTCTCTAAATGACCAAGTCTAAAATATTAGGTTTGATTTTTAATGTAAAATTTGTAAAACTAATAAAATAAAGAACACTCCTCTAAATGACCAAGTCTAAAATATTAAGTTTGGTTTTATAAAAGGTTGATTTTAATTAACAGAGAATTAACAAGAAACACAGTTGAATTTTTAATTTTTTTTTATTCTAACTCAATGCACACAGAAATAAGATAAAAAAAATGTCATATCATAGTTGTTCCACACCTTTTATCAATCAAATACAAGATACTTTGTTTTTTTATAAAATACAAGATAATTAGTTTTTTTATATATTTGCATTAGTTGTTACACACCTTTTACCAATCAAACTCAAGATAATTTGTTTTTTAATATATTTATATTTTTGTATTGATTGATTTGTAATGTTAAACATTATTTGTTTTTTCACTAAACCAAGGGAAAAAAGAATTATCAAGATTACATCATTTACAGGTCTTGGCATTAATATTTATGTTAGTGACCAGATTTTTAGTAATAAAAGGGACATTATTGGCAATCTATAAACTTTATATAGGTAATTTAAAGATCATTGATATTCCTCTTTTAGGGGCATATATTGTACATTAACCTTGTTTTAACATAATAATGAATGCAAACTTTTCTCTGCAGTTGTTTATATGATGTTATAGCATTTATATGGCCTAGTTTATGAATGTTTTACAAGATAACATATTTTTAACTTGAAAAGGGATCTGAATGTATTCAATGGTATGAGAATTGCAACTCTAACTTGGCTATGAAACTCTCAGAAAACTCCCAAATGTCTCAATAATAGGTTTCAACTTTCAAACTGATAATTCCATTTATTACCTATGCTTATCAGCAATGTCGATGTCATATTTGGACCTTAATATCATATTAACGGTATTAGATGATGCGCTGAAATAGACCATTAAAGTGTATGTGAGTAGATGTGGAAGAAAGGAGATAACAAATGAGCATTAAAGAAATGTGTACAAATTGCAAGCTTAACCTTAACCTTATGTTATGTGTTTATGGGATATGAAGGCTATAGCGGTACCTTTGATTTTTAAGGAATAAAAAAGAACATGAAAATGTGTGCTAAATATATTAAGAAACAAGAAGCATCCATGACATGTGAAGGATAAAGAGATGGAGTATATTTAGTCATATGAGAAGAGTACGAATGGGTTACAACATGAAACCATATAAGCTTGCTTCCACGAAAATTGTATTTGAAAAGGCATTATAAGAAACCAGCTTAATCCATGAGGATATGAAGGAAAAAGAGATGAAGTACATATTACAGAGTAATGGATAGACTTGTTGGTTTCAGAAGAGTATAAATGGGTTATAATAGCAAAGCATGTAAGTGTGCTTCTTCTTTTTTTCTCATTGCAACAAATGTGTCATCTTGCATTTTTGCATAACGGTCAAAAGAGAAGAAGGGGGAGATGCACAAACACAATTGGCACCTTCAATATGAACCTGATTCCAGCCTTGAAGTCTAGTGACTATCACTGTGGACTTAAGGAATTAAGCCTCTTTCCCTTTAGATAAATATTATTTACTGTGAGAAAAAGGAAAACACTCCTCCATGGAAGAAAGGCTCGAGTGTTTGCTAAAATTTGTCTCAACTTATCTTAATGTAAAAATTACTTCAAGGGATCAAGACCTCTCCAAATATACTCAGCGTCATAAAAAAAAAATGTCATCAAGAGCCAATCTTATATTGTTTGAGATCGAGGCATTTCAAGAGATGCCTTATTTTCTATGTAAAATAACCATAAATAAACAAATAATAAAAAGATATTAATCTATAGTTCTACTCCACTGCAAAGTCATAATGCCTAAATAGTTATTGTGTATGTAATAAAAGCACACATCATTCCATCATTCTACGTCATATTTAATAAATATAGATAAAATACCAGAATCTTAAAACCCTGACTACTATGAAAAGTTTTTTCACATCCAATTAGTCTTTTATACTTTATACTGATGAAGCTTGCTACATATCCATCCCTCTTACAAGTTTCTCCATTCTTAAGTCAGTTAATTTTCGAGATTGACAAGTTATTTTTCTAGATTGAAGTTACACCTTCAGTTGTTGTGAGTCAATATAATTTCTCTATTAATGCCCCCCTCTCCCACCCTCTATATTTAATAGAAAAATTATATTATAATTTCTCTATTAATGCCCTCCTCCCTCCTACCCACCCTCTATATATAAATTAATAGAGAAATTATAGTATTAATAGAGAAATTATAATAGGGAGCAATTAATACAGAAATTATAACATTAATAGAGAAATTATAATATAATTTCTCTATTAATATCCCGAAATTAACACAAGAATCTCCCTTCATAATCTTAAGAAATGAGTATTGAAATGTTATTGGCATCATTAGTGGCCATTACTAGATAAGATTTCTCCCTAATAATTCATGCATTTTGAAAGTCTAACCTGGAAGCAAAAAGAACAGGCCATATTCCAATCTGAAAGCATTTCTCAATTCCCCATAAACTATACACGTGGGAAGTTTTGTGGAAGGCCTCTACCGGGTCAAATTTTTTATCCAGGCATACAATAAATCACGAAAAAAAATACTAACAGAATTTCAAAGTCCTCAATCTGTGGCATAAGCACAGCCATTAATAGCTTACAACTACATTCTACCAACATCATTACCCTGGTCAAACAGGTTTTCACTATTAGTACCTATGCACACATCACTTGCCATATAGAAACTGGTATTGGGGTTTAACCATTAAAAACAAGTCAAGGCACACTGAATTCTGAGAGAGGCTTTCCTTTGTTTCTCTATTTAAATTTTATATTTGTTTTTATTTTTCTATTTGCTTTTAGTCAAAAGAAAACAGTGTCCCGGATTTTCAGATTCATTGGGTTATATTTTTTCACGACTTAACATAAATTATGGAATGAAAATAGATAAATAGATCTTTTATTTATTTGTATATTTGAAATAGTAAACTTCCCTAACCTTTAGAGAAATAATTATAGAAGATTAGTATCATGAAACATTACATTGAATTAGAAATAATTATATAAGATTAGTATCATGAATCATTGAATTATGAACTATATATTATCTTCTTTAAAAATTAATTAAAATATTTCATTCTCATTATTGAAATTTGAATAATTTATTATTAAATTACATTTTTATATATTTAATTGATTTAAAAAAATAAAACATATAAAACATATTTATAAATAATGAAATTATAATTTTTATTTAATAAATAACAATTTAAAAATTTCAACTAAAAATTTATTAAAAAATCAATATTTTTGTTCACCTTTAACCTATTCTCTAAAATACCACAATCATGAACTCTCAAATATCTCCCTAATAATATATTGTAAATCTATGGAATGCAAATTTAGATTGTAAATTTATGGAATGCAAATTTAGATATAGAAATAAGCATGTAAAACCATGAAAAAAACACATCATCAAAGTTTTAGAGTTGATTAACAATGTAAAGTTGTACACAAATAAATCAAATGAACTTAAATTATGTTTTAATTTTATTCATTTCAATCATAAATATAATAATAATAGTAATAATCTAAATATAAAATTAGAGTTGAGATGACATCAAATTGGTGTATGAGACATCTTGTTTGTGGTGTATGAGACATCTTGTTTGTGGTGTATGAGACACTTTTATGGGAAGGGAGACCATTTAATTACTAAAATTTATGAAAATGTACATATCCTATCCCATAAATTTAAAGTAAGTAACTAAATTAAACTCAAATCAATAAGTAATTAACTACTTTAAACTCAAATTAATATTAAAGTTCCTTAACAACTCAAATGTGGCATTTAACAAAGGCATTTAACAAAAGTTTAGAGTTCCTTAATGTTTGAGTAACTCCTTGTCTTATTTTGTTTATTATAGGATTCTTCATAAAGTTGTATTATTGTAATGTAGAGATTATCCTCTACCTAACTCAATAGATTTTAATATTTAAGAGTTTGTTAATTAGTTGGATTTGAGAGATTTGGTCGTACTTAACTTCTATATTAATGTGTTGTTGAGAGTTTCTTTCAATAAATAGATTGTATGACTAAAGCCTAAAATAGTCAATCTATCTTAAGAAAAAATAAATGAATGTATTTGTATGTGTGAAATGCTTCATTTAATTAATACAGAATATGAAAAAATTAATTAAACCAACCTATATCAAAAAAGACAACCTAATATGTCAGTTTGTCGGTAGCCAGAAGTTGCATATGCTCACAAACAAGAACAAAATCATGTAACAATTGCAATTTGAACACAGAGTTTGTTGATATCAAGAGGTTGCATATGCTCACAAACAAGAACAAAATCATGTAACAATTGCAATTTGAACACAGAGTTTGTTGGTAGCCACAGGTTGCATATGCTCACAAACAAGAACAAAATCATGTAACAATTGCAATTTGAACACAAAGAAAATATCTTCTAGTGCATAATTTTAAAAAATTATCAGCTCCTCCATCTCCTAAAGAAAATTAATACACACTTAGCAATCGATCCCTGGAACTATGCATCATTGTAGGCCATCCATGATACAACAATAACATTGTCAGGGAAATCAAGGAAAAATGAAACAAAAGAAGGTTTTTCAGCACAGTTCACTTCCTCATATCAAGGTTCAGTTTAATTTAGTCAACTTTTCATTTGGTGGAGCTTCCTCCATGGTGGAAATGTTTCATCAATCCAATGGAGTCACTAAAATGATTTATGTTTGAGCTAACAAAGCTCAGAGATAATAAAAAAATAACTCCATGTTTATGAGGCACCCCCATTCACACTGTGGTTTGGGAGATCTGCACTCACTGTTTACAAGTTTCCACAGTTCACATATGACTTCTCTCAACATTGTCCCGGACCCAACACTTTCTCCAAATCACAGAATGGGTAAATGTAAAAACTCATTACTTTGGATATGTCTTCTCTGAAGGGAAGAGAGACCCTATCCATGTGGGCATCGCCTCATTAATGTCCAATCCAACATGGCTTAAAACTCACAATTTATAGCATTGCCCTATTTCAGAGTACTAGGCCCTAAACCATGGAGGGATCTAAAACTGCCAGGATTTTCCAAAGTTAAACTCAACACTGGGTATCTGCATTTACCCCAATTAGAGGCGACACCCTTAATTACCTAGGAACCACGCTTTCCACCTACTTCAATATCATCATGGGTTGGTTGCAAAATGGTGTAGGAGCTTAATAAAACCAGGAATCAAGAAAACTCAATTTGAATCATCTACCAAAATCAACACCAAGCACTCAAACAAGAATACCCAAAATACAACTATCCAAAGATTGCACTTTAAACCTCTGATCTTCTTCCACTAAATTCAAAACCAAAATAAAATTTATAAAAACAATGAAAACACATACTTGATATTAACACCACCAGAGAAGTTATATCTGGTGACATTCTTGTCCACCCATTTCTCTGAAACCTTATAGCTGTCGCTGAGGTGCTGCAACATATTGTTGGGAATCGCCACCATGACCTCAATGTCAGTATTTTCCAAAGCCCAGAGAGTGTCCCCATCTGCAT
Organism: Picea engelmannii; assembly: GCA_009831015.1. NCBI lineage: Eukaryota > Viridiplantae > Streptophyta > Pinopsida > Pinales > Pinaceae > Picea > Picea engelmannii. Next base: position 267,085 of record ML785395.1, read on the forward strand.
CATGTTATCCCCGATTTCTAGGGATAACTAGGAGATCATGTCTCGAGGCCCACAGGTCCTAGACATGGAGTACCGAGAGCAGGATTGACCTGAGCATGGCCCTGGAGGGCCCATCTTTCTTCTTCTTCATCAGACTTGTCCTGTCAGCAGCATCAGCATACATCACCTTCGGCTTGGACTTGTATCGAAGAAGAATCTTTCTCCACGAGGTAATTGGTCCAGGTATCATGGTATGTGTCTTATTTGATTATTATGACCTTCAAATGTATTCATCAAATTCCTTTCATTTCTAACGGCTACTTGGATCTTACACTAACCCACTTGACCATGGTTGGGGGGATTGACGAGGTACCCTAGCAAGATTGTGCCCATAGGTTTTGGTTAGCCACCAGGGGGGATTTTGAAGAGCCATCGTCCGCTCCCATAATATTATCATTCTTACATCTTATCTCCCACTCATCTATCCCATTCCCCTGGTCCGGACATTAGGATGACCTTTTGTGGGGTTACACCTTATCTTGTGGGAAGAAGGGCCTAAAGGCCTAGGAGGTAAAAGCAGCTGGTAAGAGATAAAAGCCATAAAAAAATAAAACCTAGAGATGCCTCACCCAGGGATCCCCGAGAAGGAAATAAAAATCCTCTCAATAAGAAATAAGAGGGACCCAAAGAAAAATCACAAAACAAGACCTAGCTAAGAGGATGGGGGGTCTCATCACGAGCCAACCCATTATATTCATGGGTACCTAGTAGTATGACATTGCCATTATTTGGTTACCATGCCAGGGCAATGACCTTTGGTTGCATAGCCAAGGGAAAGGGGGTCTCATCACAAGCCAGCCTTATCATCTCTGTGAAAGTACTTGTGGGTAACACTGTCAGCTCTGGTCACCACGCCAAGGTAGTGTCCTCTAGTTAGACCTTGAAATAAAAAGAAAGAAAAAGTAATAAAGAAAAGAAAGAATGAAGGCAATAAAGGGCTTGGAAAGAATTGCATCCAGGACAGGTACAACTCGCCTCCTACAAAGGCACCCACGAATAATATCACCCCCGTCTTTCACTGTGTCTGGACATCCTTGGACCACACCACCTCGTGATACATGGCTTGGATGATATCCTCTGGAAACTTTCCTTTTCTTATGGATGCTAGCCCAATAGGGTATTTTGTCTTTTTCTTCAGCTTTGTATAGTAGGTCATTGTAATGTCTTTGAACTATTGGATGATATGCTAGGGGTTTTATGCATGCATTTGATAAAATTAATGATGAAATATGATTGACATTGCTATGATCCCTAGGACTAAT